>REGL01002880.1:0-19710 GCA_004194395.1 Aurelia aurita complex sp. Pacific
TATAGCCTTACTTTTTGCCCAAAAATAGGTCTTTTCAAAATGGGCCTATTTTCGCAAAAAAAGCAAAGGCTATAGCCTTAGTTTTTGTCCAAAAATAGGTCTTTTCAAAATGGGCCTATTTTTGCTAAATAGCAAAGGCTATATCCTTACTTTTTGCCCAAAAATCGGTCTTTTCAAAATGGGCCTATTTTTGCTAAATAGCAAAGGCTATAGCCTTTCTTTTTGCCCAAAAATCGGTCTTTTCAAAATGGGCCTATTTTTGCTAAATAGCAAAGGCTATAGCCTTACTTTTTGCCCAAAATCGGTATCTTCAACTGCCCTTTCCAAGATATTTGATCTTTGCGAAAAGGTAAGAGTATAGTGCATACAATTTGCTAACGTTGGAAGAGAATTTCAAACAAAGGATCGCATGCTATTTGCGAATGAAGTGGAACTTTGGGAGAGATAGTCATATTGTGTTTGGAGTTTAGAATTCACTAACAGATCAAGTCAATATTCTAACAAGGAATGTCTCTATATTTTGATACAATTCTTTTGAGCTACCATTATTCACATTGATTAAAATTTGATTCAACAAATTCTTTATCAGATTCAATACAACACTGGTTACACAAACAATCAACGAAATCATCTGCGATGAATCAATCATAAACACATAGCCATTGTTTGACATGACTATCTACACGTGGTACTAAACCATTTCTATTACCATGGGACCATGCTATGACCAATGGCTTTGAGCCTGGTTGACAAAGTCAGTCTCAAATTAGATGCCACCTGAGATTTGCGAAAATGCAAATTCCTTTGCAACACTTCTATTGTTGTTATTCGCGGGCATTTGCAGGTGACATCAGATTTGAGACAGACAGGTCGTTGCAGTCACTTGAGTAGCTAGGGTCGTTTAAACTTATCACCTGGTGTCGTTTATTTCCTTGTGCTCTTTGACTTGATGATGTCGCTTCAGACAACAGAGCAAGGTTTATCACTGGGATACAAAGGACATAGAAAATCAGGCTGGGGGTAGAAGAGCAACTTAAATGAACCAAGACTGACTGTGAACGGCAAAAACTCAGACCCCGTTTATACTATGCCGGTACAAAACGAATATGGCATGAAACTGTGCCGTATTTGCCTCCCGTTTACATTATGCTGGCATAGTTTTCACTTGAATACAGCACGAAATGAATACGGCATGTATTCGTTGCTCAACCGGCATAGTATAAACAGGGTGAACGGCCAATATGGCATTATTTAATGTCGGGTTCATATCAAGGCGACAATGTAGCAAATGAGAGCATGTGCAATTGCGCATTGGCAAATCCTCGCTCTGTGCATTGTCAAAGCCTACTGTATTCATTTCATACCGGTATAGTGTAAACGGGGTCTCAGTCACTGGGGTCATCAGCGTCGTTGATGAGTTTATTCTTGCAGTTCCCTATCGGTCTTTTGGTTTGTTGGGGCCGTTTTGTCCTGACAGCGACTCTAACCACTTCAACAACCTACTGAGAATCATACTTTAGCAAGATCTCTTTTTGTGTTGACTAACCCCAATCATTTTAGCCTGGGCTACACTTTTAGGGGGACTATAAAGTAGGTACGGGGAGATAGGGGAGGGAGGGGGTTAAGTCAAAAATGTAATCTCTGCACAGAACTGTTTAGTGTCCCTATCTAAAGTAAGTACAAGGGGAGGGAGATCTGAAAATTTCACCCAAATTTTTACGTTTTTGAAAATTGATAGGGGAAATATGAAACTGATTACAAATGAAATTTAAGGTGGTCTTTGAAAATTGATGGGGGCACACCCCATCACCCCCTATCAGCTATGCACCATATGTTCTTCCCCTAGGGGGTACTCTGGTATATCTAGGATAGGGGTGCTGAGGTACTTTCTTGGGTCTAAAATATGGGGAAAAGTAGAAAAATTGGGAAAAATACAACTTACAAGCAAAACCAAAATCAATTAACAATAATAAAATCAAAATTATTAAATATCCAAATAGATTGTGAGAAATCTAATCAGTTAGGGCATTTAAGATATTGACTTCAGAACCTATGGGTATGTTGGGTCAGAAAAATATTTCTTTGGGTCTATTTCTATGCAAGAAATCATTTTTTGGGTTGATGCTTTGTACCCCCAGCCTGAGCACCCCTATCCTAAATACACCTGAGTACCCCCCTTTGGGGATTTTCCACCACATAAAAATCTAAGCAGACTAATTATTTACTATCCAGACTATGGTTATATCTGATCTCGATACTAATTTCGATACTTTATATATGGGCAAATATATGCGTGGATAACTATTCGTTTTCAACCATATTTACAATTTAAAGAAACTCATAAGAAAGAAACACAGCTTTTTAAAAAAGGCCCTGAAAGCGTAAATCTAAAAAAGCAGGCTATGTACAGATCTGAATCAAAATGAATAAGGCAGGGTCCACACTAGAAGACGCCAGACAGACGCCAGCCATGTCTGCATAGGGGAGTAAAGAACCCAAAGTTTCCGATGGCAAAAAATCAACAACAACAGCAACAACAACGGTCGCAGGAACATTATATTACTGAGCTAATTTCTCAGTAACTAACACCTAGCCTTATTTCGCAATCCAACTTTGCCTGACACATTAGTAAAATTTCATCAAAACTATGCCGTACATTCAATAAATCCTGCCAGATTTTATCCTGTAACGTTGATAAACTCATGTTCAATCGGTCATTTCTCCAATAAAATCTTTCAAAAGTGGAGCTGTAAATCACGAAACATCCGAGACTTAAAGCAACATTTTCGGGAAAAATTGTCTCATGGGGGGGGGGGGGTCAGCTTCCCTCGGTCCCTATTGTCTTCGGTCCTGCTTGCAGCGTTCTTGTAGTGCTATGCAATGCGACGTAATAAAGTTTAAAGTCGAATACGGATGGGTCATATACGAACTCCAAATTTCTATGGTCCTTGGAAATTCAATTCAGTGATGTACAGGAAACCGAAGCAAAGCTGTGTAGGAAGCGGCGATCAAGATGGCAGTGAACAACACGCCACAGAGACAAAAAACCCACCATCTTTCAGAGCAGGAAAACACGTTAAAGTTTAACACGTGACTTAGCCCGTGTGCGTTTTTCAGTCAATCAAATGCATTGGCAATGGGTCACCGTGCGTCATGGCTATCTGTAAAGCGTTAAGAAGGGGGATTCAAATGTGAACTCAGCTTAAAGCCTTCTTGAGTGGCAGTAAATAAGGACTTTTCAGATTATGGTCAAACTGAAGCCAGGAAACCTTAATTCTTGAATCTCTAAGCCAATGCGTCAGTGCTAGTTCATCTCCACCATCTATGTTTGAATGACCTGAGCCGTAAGGCACAGGGACGCTATGATGGCACGCTTTATACGTTCTTCACGCTCTATTACTAACTATGATGGTACGCTCTATAGACAGGACGAATAAGAACATATAAACTATGCGGATTATGACGTTGTAGAGACCCATTTTGTTTCAACCTCGTACTGAAGTAGAGGTAAGGACACGTTTCTAGTTTTGTTGCTGTTATGTTAATGAGAGACTTTTTAGGCCTGTTTGCAACGGTGAATTGGGAGTTCTATATGCTACACAATTCGGCATAAAACACGCCATTGACTTCTCTGGCTTTCTCTTTTTTAGCTGCAACATAGATTACCGAGCAGAACAGGTTATTTCAAAACCTGCGAGATCTTCAAATTAAGGGTATTCATCTTTGAAGTAGCTAAGTGACAATTTCATCATGCTGCAGAGATCCTAGCGATTCCCTTATTTACTGCCAAGCAAGCGAGCTTTTGAATAAGAAATTTTGGAAATATTACTCAAGTTTAAATAGGCTGAACGCAACAAAAGATCTATAAAAACATAAAAAAAATAATGCAACCCACTTTAAAAATTATGGCCTACCTAGTCTGTTAGATGTGTAACGTTGTTAAAAGAATCAACCCAAGTCTTGGGAATAGAGTAGACTTATGACATTTCGTCCCTTGTTTCCCTGCGTTCTTTGATTTGCAGATATCACTTGCCCAATAGGAACTCATACCATTACTCTTATAGAGTGGAACCCCTTAGGCCAATATGGTGTGGATCCGACCGGCCCTCATACACCGGTTTTCTGTTATACCAATCAGATTGTGAGATTTGGTAAAGAACAATATTAGACTTATGACGATAAGTCCCTTGTATCCCTGCGGTAAACCTTGCTCTACAGCGCCATGTTGAGCGAACCGCCACCTTGATGTCAATAAGCACAGGGAAACAAGGGACTCTATGTCATAAATCTAGAACAATAGTTATTCTAACTTTGATTCGATTGATTAGTTTTGAACGAGTTACTGTGGGAGCTGGCTAGAGATTCCATTGGTAATTTTTAATCTAAAGACATGTAACTGCCGAGTTAAAAGACGTATTTTGCGCACAGTAGGTAAAACAAGCTTCGTTTTGTTTATTAACGTTTTGCGTCACGTGAATATTTGTTGCATTTCATGACGGTGAATGAGGCAGTTATTCCATCATCAGTCGATTGACGAATGCACAAAATAGGGCCAGATTTTCCAGGTTTTATAACGAGTCCCTATTGAGAAAAGTTTACCACAGGGATATAAGGGATTCATATAATCGGTTCAATTAAGACCTTAGCTACAAAGTAATGTTGATTACGTTTAATTTCGGCTATCTCGACACTCAGGTATATACATATTTACGATTGAATTATCTATTTAAGATATTTGATATAGCAAGGCTAATAATCTTTTGATTAAACTACAGTTAAACACAGATTAATAATACGAAATTTGATTATCTAATATTCTTCGTATAAAAACTTACCTAAAAATATGTTTTCTCTTCTGTAATGTTTCATGTTTTTCGATATCTCTTTTATAAGACGGCAAATCGATTTGATAGATGCTGCTTGGTACTGCAGAGTCTTCTGGGCGGGTCTGGAAGTAGCAAGTCGCTGCGATGAAGGATTTCTGGAGATAACAACAGTGCTAGGTAGCAATATCTGGACACAAAACCAATGGCTCTCAGGAAATGCGTGTGAGTCTATAAGGGACCATTTCTGAACGGAAAATCGACAGCTTTCTGGGGACGCTCGTAGCGCTGGTAGGTGCCCATATCTGAACCCAAAGCCATTGGCTCTCTAGAAATGCGTGTAATGCTAGTATGGGGCCGTGTCTGATCACAAAATGGCCAGCTCTCTGGAAATGTTCGTAGCGCTAGAAGGTGGCTTTATCAGGACGCAAAGTCAATGGCTCTATGTAAATGCTTGTGTTGCTAGAAGGTGGCTGTATCTGGAAAAAAATTGACGGCTCTCGGAAACTGCTCGTAGCAGTAGAAGCTTGCCATACCTGAACGCTAAACCAATGGTTCTCTGGTAACTTCGGTAACGGTTTTCCATAGTTCGTTAAAGCTGAGCAAATCAGAGATTATGTAATCTGTAATATTGTCGTAAAAAGTGCTCTGATTTTAAATCCATCCTCTACCCTTGCTGTATTCGCATAAAGATTTGAACAACTAGGTGATAGGAAGTTTCCATTCTTTAACTCACAGATACTTCAGTCGACCTCATCTTTCTGTTTCTTGAGCCATTTCGGTAACGGTTTTCGGTATTTTGTTAAAAGTTGAGCGAATCTTAGATTATGTAATCTGTAATATTGTCGTAAAAATGTCTCCGATTGCAAATCCATTCTTGGATAATTTCGACCCTTGCTTGCTCCTAAACAGCGAACTCCACCACTTTTCTTTAACGGGCAGAAGAAGCCTTTGCCTTTATCGAATCTAAAATAAAACAGGATCATTCAGGAAGGGCAAATTTTGTTCATGTAATTTCATGTCATGAGTGTTAATTTACGCCCACTATGCATGCAGCATCAAGGCATGGGACCCCTAGATTAACGTAACTTAAGGAAGCTTGCAACCAAATAACAGATTTTACATTGCCTTTCTTGGTTCTAAACCTTGCAAATCTTCACTCGAAATTGTTTGGTTGCAAGATGCCTTAGCTTGTAGCTCTGTTTGTCTGGTTTATATAAATGTACTTTTTCAATGTTTTTTCTTCATTTTAAGGCCTCGGGGTTGACATAGTATTTTGCTCCTCTTGGTATCGTAGTAGTAGTGTTGTAAAGTAGATTAAGTAGTGATAAAAAAAATTAACGTCCCTTCCGAAGGACGGCGAGGTGAGTTGCGAGGTCAGGCCTCCGAGAGGCCACTCATCAGGATTTTGCCCTCACTCGACCGAGCTTACCTTCAGTCACCTGACAGAAACTGTATAAGCCGCTCAGCCACTCACTCAAAATGACACCAAAATGTAGTTGAATAAAAGTGAAATTCTAAAGTTTGAATAGTAAATTAAATACTTACGTTATATGAGCTTTAAAATCAAATGGTTTAATTTCAAGAAATTTTTGGATTGCTGTAAGAGCCTTTGCGGGGTCTTTCTTCAATACATCACCATCAACAACGTGGATCTGAAATGAATAAACAAATGAATGAATAAATAACTAAAGTAATTAATCATTTGCCATCAAAGATGACTTCTGCCATCAAAAGACCTCTGAATCCTCTGAGCTATAGCATTAGAAGGACAAGATTTTAAAATGTTCTACCGAGAGAACCAATACATTCGCTATTTCAAAGTTATACCGTAAAACTACCATATCGATTCACAAAATTCCAACTCCATGCCTGACTGAGGTTTCATTTTAATTTTGAGAATTTTTACAAGTTAAAATATATGATTTTGCCGTCAAATAAAGAATTTTCAGAAAATTGTGTCTTTGGGCTTTGGTGGCAAAATAAACTTGGATGGCTTTATTAATTTGCTTTCCAACTATTAGAATGTTGAAGGACTGTCTTTGGCAAGGGTGTTGGTTTGGAACCTGATAAAAAGTAACTTCTCTTTTGGAAAAATACAAGGGACGAAAAATGATGTTTTGTGTCAACATCTGTATCAGGCTGCACAAAATTCGAGGCAAGTGATCTTTGGTTGAAAACCAAATTTGCGGAAAGTGAAGCATCCAAACTATTAGAAAGTATAAAAAAATTGACTTAAAGCTCCATTGAGACGAAGGACTTCAAATTTCAAGAATTGGTTGCGTAGTTTTGCAATACGATTTTTCCAACGGTGGGTAAATTGTAGACATCCATAAACTATGGTTTCCTTGAACATTTTTCATAATTCGTCACAAAGTTTAGAAATTACGATGCTTTTAAATTCTTTTGAAAATTTTGCTGGAGAAACCCCTAATTTTGAAAATATTTAAGATTTTCTAAAATTCCAACGGTAGAATTTTCGTGCAATGCTGCATCCATTAATGGATAGAATATTGTAAATATACCGGATGTCCCAAAATGATGTATTATCGTTTGATTGCTTATATGTCCATAACCGATGAACCGATTTTCAAAAACTGGCAAAGCCACAACCAACATCTTAAAATACAATTTAGCCTCTAGGCAATCAAATAAAACAAAGTGTTTGAAAATCGGCTCATTGGTTATGGACATGTAAGCAATCAAACAATAATACATCATTTTGGGACACCCGGTATATTTTTGCGGATTTTTTGGCACCTAAATGCACGGGCTAGTCGGACGGGAAGAGGGAGATCTCAGTGACCTACGAACATGCGTAAGGATCGTTTGATCTAATGTCTCAAAGCATTGTAATAGTTGAGTAATAGCAGATTTTGTCCACAGGGTTGGCTCTAAAAATCTCCAAATTAGACTTATTCCGCTCCTGGCGGCCGTGCCTGTCGTTTTTTGGCGAAAAGAAGGCGATTCGTGGAACTTGCATATTTTTACGGATTTTTTGGCACCTAAATGCAAGGGTTAGAAGGCCGGAAGGTAGACTGATTACGATGAGTCCCAGTAATCGCTATTCAAAACGAGACTATTACACCAGACCGAGACCGCTCTTACTGGGACTCATAATATTACGGCAATATTTTTGGACTGACTTTTTTCACTTTTGAACGCCCTTGGGAACGAGGCTGCTATACACAGCTATGTACAAAGTATACAACAAAATACAACGCCATAAGAATCTCTGCAAATTCGATTGATTGATGTTGACCAACGGAAACTCGAAGCTCAAAGCAGAGTTTCAAGGAGCTTGGCTGGACAAAACAAAGTCTTACGAACAAGAATACCATAAAAACAGTTGGCGACAATATCAAATCTTGTACGTAGGTACTATTTTGCTGCTTTCGCTAATCATTAACTGATTTATTGTGAAGTTTTCAAATAAATGTGTTTCATTTGAAAACTACAAATATTTGTGCTTTTCTGCCTAGGCCCTTATCGAAACGAGGCAGTCATGGTCATCTCAAAATAATGGCGTTGACTATGAGTCGTAGTTAGGAGCGTCCGGCAGTATTTCAATAGCGATAACTACGACCATATCATCAGTCTAGCCGGAAGGGGGAGATCTCAGTGTCACAGAAAACGCGTATGGATCCTTTGATCTCACTGTCTCAACGCTTAGTTATAGTAGATTTTACACACTCCTACCATGGGTAATTAGACCCCGCAGTTGAGCTTGATTCCCACAGCTTTGTTCTTTTGCGGAGGAAAACATTATTTACCACTATGGAGGAGATTTTCGTTACCTCCTCCGCAGAGCTACATAAATTATTCCTCCGCAGGTACATATTAATTACAGCGCTCCTCCATAGAAGGGCACCAGCAGTGTCTAGTTACCCATACTCTTACTAATCAAATCAAACAGAACTTTCGTCATTTTTGTCATGGTAGTAGAAAAAATCCAGCGTAACACAAAAGGAAGAGATAGAAGATAAAATACCTTTTCAGGGGGATAGTAACTAAACCATCTTTCTAGATGAATCGCATATTTCCCAGGAAACAAACATCTGCGTTTGAGAACTTCTAATTTTGTAATGTTATGATTTCCAGTTATGACATCATGAAATGTATGTCCAACGGCAATGCTCTTTTTTTTTGATAGAACGTGCTAAAAAGAGACAAACTTTCCGATTAGTGCATTTCATAAAGACAGGCGTCGAAGATAGATCACAAGAGAAGGTAGGCGTTGAACCTGGTGTAGATTAAGCGTTATTAAAGGAGTATGAAGGTTGGGAGATTAAGGGGTCTGAAGGCTGGCGTAGATGAAGGATATCAAATCTTTTTTTCTACCGGGTGACCCAGAAAAAAGTGACCCAACGCAATCTGTTACAGAAAATTAAGTAAGTGGCCAATTGAAATGCTTCAAACGTTGTTCTGTAACTAAAAGACTAGCCTATGCTATGAGTATTTTTTGCAATTTTTTTCGGCACTGTAAATTTCCAAAATTAAGGATTTCGAGGAAAAGAGCATGCCTGAAATCCTCTAAAAGTCGTCAAAAACAGGGGATCGATTTACTGCCATTTCAAATCTTCAAAACAACGAGGAGCGTGTTTCGTTTCAACCTGGGAATAGGTAACCCAGTCGGAAGTCTTCAGAGCAAGTTTATAGTCCCTGGGTACTTGAAAATATTCTCAGGCAGAATGAAACACGCTCCTCGTTGTTTTGAAGATCTGAAATGGCTTCAAATCGATCCCCTGTTTTTGACGACTTTTTGAGAATTTCAAGCCTGCCCTTTTCCTCGAAATCCTTAATTCGGGAACTTTCCCGTGCCCAAAAAAATTGCAAAAAATACTCATAATGTAGGCTGGTCTTTTCGCGACAGAACAACGTTTAAAATATTTCAATCTGCCACTTACTTTTTTTTCTATAACAGATTGTGATGGGTCACTTTTTTCTGGGTCACCCGGTAGTACCTACGCTACTTAGTTCAATGGAAAGAAATAAACATGTAGACATTGTGAAGATGCTTGGGTTCTCTGGTTCTTGGGTTGACAACATAAAATGCCTATACAGTGATTATGGACTGTTACAGTACCTACGCTACTTAGTTCAATGGAAAGAAATAAAAATGTAGTAATTGTGAAAATGCTTGGGTTCNAACGAGGAGCGTGTTTCGTTTCAACCTGGGAATAGGTAACCCAGTCGGAAGTCTTCAGAGCAAGTTTATAGTCCCTGGGTACTTGAAAATATTCTCAGGCAGAATGAAACACGCTCCTCGTTGTTTTGAAGATCTGAAATGGCTTCAAATCGATCCCCTGTTTTTGACGACTTTTTGAGAATTTCAAGCCTGCCCTTTTCCTCGAAATCCTTAATTCGGGAACTTTCCCGTGCCCAAAAAAATTGCAAAAAATACTCATAATGTAGGCTGGTCTTTTAGCGACAGAACAACGTTTAAAATATTTCAATCTGCCACTTACTTTTTTTTCTATAACAGATTGCGATGGGTCACTTTTTTCTGGGTCACCCGGTATTCAATATAAAAGTTTACAGCAACAAATTACCTGAGACACTACCTACGAACTACTATACCACACTACAAGGACAGTACCAGTAGGAGCAAAATATCATGACTACTCCCAGGGATTAAACATAAACCTAAGATACAACTAATTGCATAATTAGGAATGCTAAATATAAAACCTTTTTACGAATAAATACTTAAGCCGGTTTCACATTGGACGTCAGGCCAAAATGGGGGAATATAAATTAAATTAAGGGTAGTCTGTTAATAAAATGAAAATATGTTCGTTGCGTGTGGTACTATAGCAAATGGACGATAATATAATAAATAAATGATTTTAGTACCAAAAATAGCTGAGATGTTAAAAACACGACGTGATAACGAGTATACGCTCGAAACAGCTATTTTTTGTAATAAAATCATTTACTTATTACATCATCGTAGTCTGTTAATAGGTGGCAGCAAGGCAATACGTCGTGCAACTAATCTGCGTATTTGGTTCCTTTAAACTTTTTCAAGGCCATTTTTTATGTAGATTCCGAAAATCAGTGTTATTTTTATAAATTCTATACCATTTTGTTGTGATGTCACAATAAAGCATAAAGGAATCCTTCCGAATAACAACAGTCCAGTTGACAACAGACTGACCCAGAAAAAGTGGTATGAAGCAGGGATTCACACATCTCGATGCAGAATGTCTTTCTCTGCAGTATACCGAAATCCGCTAAAATATGCTCCTTCGATAACTACAACGATTGTAATAAACTGTATATAGATCATCACCGAGTGACTCCATGACTTCCATGCTTCCATCACCTTTGAAACTGTATATAGATCATAACCGAGTTGCTGCCATGACTTTTGCCTATTGAATTCATCCATGCATCAGTATAACATTAGACAGGCTAGTAAATTTGTTTCTTGCTCGAAAGAACACCCTTCAATATGGGCTCAACTCCATTCGATATAAAGGAGCTAAGCTTTGGAATGAAATCCCTGTTGAATTAAGAAACTCTCACTCCAAAGCTTCATTCAAAACCAAGGTAAAGATCTACTTTTTGTGCCACAATTACACCCAGCAATTCACACTTTATTATATGTGTCTTTCTGCACCAGTTTCAAATAACATCTAGAAAAGTCAATTTTCTTTTTAGATAGGGGGTGTTCCCTCCTCGATAAGCTTGCCTATGAGGGAGCCACTCCGTTAAGAAATTCCCCTAATCTCATTGTGGCTCTTCATACTTACCTATTTAGTCTGTTTACATTTAGCCTTAAGTACCATCCTGTGTTTTTTCTTAATGTTGTATTTTATTTTAAATTCATCTTTGTTAATTAGATAGGTAGGTATGTGGAGTTATAAAATGTATTAGATGGATTTTTAAAATGAAATGAACTGAACTGAAAATAAATCCCAAACGCCTACCTGATACCACGAATAAGCTCTCAATGCAGGGTCCCCTGCGATGATAATGATCTTGGCATTGGGAAGGAGATTTGATACTCGATAACTACCATGTTTTGAGTCAAAGTAATTAGCTGACTTTTCAAAATAAATCTTGTCTTTAGTATGGTTCATTTCTGGAAAGTAACTCATGTACCTGAAAAAAATCGATCAAAAATATTTGTAAATTATCTTAACACCCAAAGGAAATGAAGGTTATCTACTTAATTCAGCGTTTCAAAACTGAGCCCTATCAATTACTGAGCGAGCAAGATTTAAGAATCTTTGTGTTTTGATGTAATTTAACCCTAAAAGGTGGCAACATTCGAGCAACAAAAATGTAATAATTAGAGGGCGAGAAAGTGTGGGAACAGCGGAACACCGTTCCCAGGAAATTTTGGCAAGATTTCTAAGCTGCTCGAAATTTGTTGAAAGGAAGCTGAATTTTATATTGCCGTCACAACTCCGCAGAATCTGAACCTGTCATAATTGTTATATTGAAAACAAATTGATATGCTGCAGTAACTTTAATTAAGAAGAACCTTGACCAAGAGGCTTGTATCTAGAATTTGAAAAAAGATTTGTTGTTGCAAGTAGTAGAGTTTGCCCAAGTCAACCCTGCCATTGAGCTGTTCAGTTGCTTTTTGTGCCTAGGTAGTGATTTCTTTCAAGGAAGGAAGAAAGTGCCAACCAGCTTTGTATGTGCATTCTGGTTGCTCATGTTCATGACGAAATTCATGTGCATTTTCGTGCTCACGTACAGTTTGGCTACCTATTTTGAGCTACCTACCTGTAAGCATTTGTTTTAAGCATAGGTTCCAAATCTTTATCTCGGCGTAAAAAGGTGGGTGTAAAATTCAATGAGCTATTTCTTCTGATCGAATAGCTTGAAAGAAACTTTAGATACTTATCTATAAATCTACCGTTGGACGTTTCAGAAATTTTGAATATTTTTGGAAATTACAGCGTATCTTACATTTTAACTCATTTGAGGATGTGACGTCATCAAAATTTCTAAATTATAAACCAGATGAGTGACAGACTTTTGCTTGACACCATATTGTAGGCATTTATGAACTATGGTTTCCTTCGAAATTATTTCATGTTACGTCAAACTGTTTAGAAATTACGATGGTTTTAAGTTTTTTTTCAAATTTTTCTTGAATTCTTGAAAAAGAAGAAAAACATTTTAATTCTGAAAAAGATTTCAGAACATTCCAACGGTAGAATTATAGAGAATTAGCAAAAATTCAGTTCAAAGAAATAGGTCACTCAATTTTACACCAGCCTTTTTAAAGATATGGAACCTATGCTTTTGTTTTAAACCTCAAGTTATTGGTTTATAAACGTAATCAATTTCACCACGTAGCTTTTGAACCATAGTCCACGTACAACGTGCACGAACTACGCTGTACAATCCACTAAATCAGTACAAAATAAAATAAATTTCGCAGGAAGTTTGGATGAAATTTTTGCCGTTCCCAGGAAGAAAAAAGAAATTTTTCGGCCTCTGGTAATAATATAACAGAGTGACAACATATTCAAATATCTAAATTCATTCATAGTTCAACTTATGTGCTACAAGGTGTCCCAAAAAAATTGTGCCCCGTTTGCGTTAAGATTGCGACAAAACGGCAAAAGATTTTAGCAAAACTTTTAGATGATATTGTTCTTCAGATATTCAATTAAAGTTTGCGACCATCCCCGTAAAAAATCCGTCGAAAAATGATGGAGCTATGACCAAATTTGCCTCATGACTGAAACCAGCGGTCGGCCATTTTTTCTTACTAATTTGCAATGATAAATATCTTCACATTAGGTAAAAAATAATATCTGTGAGGTCAGAAATAGTTGAACTCTCTGATGATTATTGGAATTTTCAAGAGAGCTATGACATCGGAGGCTGCAGTTTCATTTTCAATACATGAAGCTATTTGTCGCTGCAAATAGTAAGACAAAATGGCCGACCGCTGGTTTCAGTGATCGGGCAAATTTGGTCTCCTGAAGGTCATAGCTCCATCATTTTTCAACGGATTTTCATGGGGATGGTAGCAAACTTTAATTGAACATCTGAAGAGCACCATGATGCAAAAGTTTGGCGAGAATTTTTTGCCGTTTTGTCGCAATCTTCAGACAAACGGGGCACAATTTTTGGGGCACAATTTTTGGGACACCCTGTAGAACTTAAAAGAACTTACCAATCAACTCCTTTGCGATAATTTGCTTCATTATTAAAAAATTGGATCTCTTCATAAAATCTTCGACTGTATCGGCTGTTAACGAGACTAGGGTGTAGTGATAAGAAAGCTTGCAGTGCTGCTGTACCAGTCTTTTGTGGTCCAACTATCAGGAATTTAGGCAGCTGCTGGCAACTCTTGCTTGGTGACCAAATGTTTAAGTGACGAGAGTCATTGCATGGATTCTACGGAGAGAAATTGGGAGATGAGATCAGAGTTGTAAGATGGTGCGAGGGAAGACAGACTTCAGGAAGTGGTTAGATTTAGACCAAATTTCACATACCTGAGCTTAGACACACTAAAAACCCCAGGGGGTTACTCAGGTATATTCAGGATAGGGGTGGTCAGGCTGGGGTACAAAGCATCGACCCAAAAAGTAATTACTGGCATAAAAATAGACACAAAAAATGATTTTTCTGACCCAACTTACCCAAAGGTTATGAAGTCAGTATTGTAGTAAAGGGTCGTATTGTAGAAAAGTGTCCTAACTGATTAGATTACTCGTAATCCATTTGGGTATTAAAGTATTTGGATTTTAGTAACGTTACTTGATTTCAATTTTGTTTGCAAATTATGTTTTTCCCGATTTTCTTACATTTTCCCATATTTGAGTTGAGCAAATCTAAGAATGGTCAAACGACCTGAGCAATGCTCAACAAAACCTCGATCGCCACCAAACAAGACTGAGCAAGGCTGAGCACGGCTGAGCAAGTGGTCAAACGAAGTGAACTTTTCTCTGAGCAGGCATGTTGAGCGCTGCTCAATGACATGTTCAGTTCGTTTGACCGGGCCTTTATAAGTTGAAGAATGGCAAATCTACTCACCTGCCATATAGGCATAGCATCAGCTGGCCACACATCAAAATATTTCTTTCCAATAAAAAGTGGTTTTTCTGTCACCAACTGAAGATTTGTCCATTTTTGTATGAAATCAATCACTGTTTCAAATGTGTACGGTGCCAATCGATCATTTCCATAGTTTCCAAAATGCGTCATGAAAACGTTGATCTGCGAGAAAGAAGGCGCTTTGCGATACCACCAGGTGAGTCAAGAAAAAGGCCCGGCGTTTGAAAAACTGCTGCTCCCTCAATATCAAAGCAAATAATATTGAAAACTGTCTCATTTTATTCCCGATATGTCAAATTCCAATTAAGTTCAGTAATTTACCCGGCTTTAATCGGCCAATCCTTCCCGTCGATATGAGAGATTTTCTACAGAAAGGCCCATTTCGAAAACCTGCGAAAACGAAGGAAAACGACAAACAAAATTTCCCTTTGTTTCTTTTCTAGCAATAATGATACTCACATGCATTCATGCATTTTGTCCCCTTGGGAGAATGGATTCCCTCTCAATAAATTATTCATACTAGGGGGGAGAATTTTTCATTTCCCAAGAGGATAGCACGTGTTAAAGCCGTCTCAAGTCATTGCTGTAAGGTAAACACATTAGGAAATCTTACTCATGATTTTAGCACGTTTTTCAAGGTTTCTCGAACGGATATATTTTAGAAAATCCCTTGAAAAATCATAACGTAGCGACCGATTTCAGCCAGGAAAATTCTAAAAGTTCCTGAACATGTTAGCTATTTAACTAGATATTGCAAAATATAATTGCTTTTATAATCAGGGAGCAGTAGCTTTTCAAACGCCGGGCCTTTATTTTGACTCACCCGGTATATTCGTAAAGGAGCTGGATCAAGAAACTGTAAACAAGCCCTACAATTCCTTCTGATTTAGGCAAGTGTCCTCAATTTTGTGCGTCTAATTTGGTGGGGACGGTTAATCCACTCCGAAGTGACTATTTTAAATCTGTTCATATCTCTGTAATCTTACGACAAATAAATGTTTTGTTTATTCCTCTGTGAAATATAAGAACTCATCTTCAAAATAACGATTTCATTTTGAAAAATATACTGAAAAATCTGTGGGCCAGATAATACTACCATTTCGACAGGAATTCCGTCACCCAGCCCCTTCAAGAACAAATCATTTCTAATCAACAGCATGGTATCCTACAATGTGAGTCAAAAACATTGGAATATGGCTACCTAACTTGTTGGGAGACGAGATACGATATGTCCGAGGAAAGTATGTGTCCCCCCGTGCAGTAGGTTAATGCTGATGCGCAGTAGCGTTTTGAGTGGGCGCATGAGCATTAACCTATTGCACGGGGGACACATAAGTTTCCTCGGACAAACCGTATCTCATCTCCCCAACAATAACAGTTTGCCGTATGGATGAATGATTTGGTTGGAATCAGTCATGCAGCTCTAAGCTAATTATATAACGGATTTTTTCCTCCAAAGATTAAAAAAAAGGATGACTAAGAATTGCGACAAAAAACCCTAACGTAAGAGACCTGCATCATTTTGGCACGAACGTTACAGAAGCAAGGAACAAAATGCCCTAATTTCAAATACGGCAAACTGGTTCGTATCCGACCAGTCTAGTTGTCGTTGTTCTCAAAAGCAAACTCGGTCAAAGGGAATCAATATAGCTAAAGATAGCACAGGCCAAGAGATGAAATAGGCTGTTGTATTTAATGAGCTTGATGCGTCCTGTTCTATTGTGTAGCTAAAGAAACAATGAATGTGTGGGCGTTTTGTCTGGCCTATTTATAGCAGCCGCTCAATATAACAATGTCGATTCCATTTAATTTAAATAACTTGGCACCTAATTTTTACAATGATTTTGCCAATGTAGTCCATAATTGAGGAAAACTGTCAATGATATGATGGCTACAGTGAAATCTGAAGGACGAAATAAAAGAATGAATATTTTACAAAATTAAACAGCAACTTACCAAATTACTGACAATGGTCATAAATAATTCCCCACCATGGATACTTTTTTCTAATCTTTGCCGTCCTTTCGGATAGTTACTGAAGAATAAGTTTTGTGTGAACAAGCCGCATGTTTGTCTTGGTAGAACCTGGAATGAAGGAATAGCAATTTGAAAATTCTGTAATACTGGGTGGCCAAATGAAAATGTTCCACCCACTGTGGGAAAAGTCATCCAAATTTGATCTGAAGCATAAATCATACAAGTCCTGAACTAAATCGAATTCAGAAGTAATAATTATTTCATTTCGGAATGAAAGATTATGAGCGCGCTTATGAACCAGATTATGGCCCATGAAAATGGCGACAACATAGGAAAACCAAGAGTCGGCACATGCAAGGCATGCTGGATGAAACAGGCCCTTTAAGTAGCTTAATTAGTAATGCCATGTCAATTTTCAGATGGAACAGAAACACGTTTCTCGGTGGTTCTGATAGGATGCTGTGTATCAAAATAAATATCAGATAATTTTCTTTAACTTTCTTACCATAATATCCCTATGAATAAACCCTCTTCTTCTCCATGCCGGGTACAAATGTGGATATTCTTCCGTTGACGTCACTTTGATATCCCATACAGCCTTCCACGCTTCATATAATTCTTCATGTACTGGATATACACCAGAGTGGTGAGGTGATATTGCATAGCTTGAATTAATTGGGATGCCTTTTTCCTGCAAATAGAGCAAACCAGGTAAAGATTTTATACTAATGAATCTCCAACCACGCTTTCCTTCGTCTTGTCCTTGCCTCAAGCAAACTTAAAGGGGCTGGGTCACGTAAAGTAAACAAACTTCTTTCGAAACGACGATTTTGCAGTTTTTTTTGACAGGCCATATCACACAGATTTTCCACTATTTTTCTCAAAATGAAAATGCTCTTTTGAAGATGAACTCTTGAACTTCAGAAAGAAACAAACGAAACAACCATATGTTGTAAGATTGCAAAGATATTGATGGATTTTTAGAAGTAACTTTATCGTGGATTCACCCCATCCACCAAAATCTGTGCATAACACAATGGGCGCGTGCGGGCGCGTACGGGCGCGTGCGGGCAACGATATAGATTATAAACATAACAGATTTGTTTACGGTTACGTGACCCAGCCCCTTTAACGTTNACGATATAGATTATAAACATAACAGATTTGTTTACGGTTACGTGACCCAGCCCCTTTAACGTTTCTGTAACATTTGGTTGATCGATTGTCCATTCGACGTGGAGTGGGATTGCTTAACTACGAAATGTATCAATTGGGTAGTTGGTCTTGCTGGGCAACCATGTAAAACTAACCAGATGTTGCTATTTGGTAACTGTAGAAACATTTAGGACCAATTCTCTCTCTATACCGGGTGTCCCAAAATGATGTATTATTGTTTGATTGCTTGCATGTCCATAACCAATGAACCGATTTTCAAAAACTTTCTTTTATTTGATTGTCTAAAAGCAAAATAGTATTTTAAGATGTTGGTTGTGGTTTTACCACGGCGTTTTCATGTCGAAAAGAATATCGATAAACCTGCTCAAATTCAAGCCTTAGATGGCATGAGAAAGAAGCGGCCTATTTTCCAGTCAACATTTTAGATGTGATACAAAAGGCTAAACTCATATTTGTATTCTCTGAACTCAGTATTGACTGAATTCGTATTGTCTGAACGACATATGTTCTCTTAACGACATATAAGTTCAGTCTTTTGCATCACATCTAAAATATTGACTGGGAAAATAGGCCGTTTCTTTTTCATGCCATATAAGGAATGAATTGGAGCAGGTTTATCGATCTTCTTTTCAACATGAAGACATCGGCTTAAACCACAACCAACATCCTTGAATAAACTTGAGCCTTTTGGCAATCGGATGAAATAAAGTTTTTGAAAATCGGTTCATCGGTTATGGAGATATAAGCAATCAAACGATGATACATCATTTTGGGACACCCGGTAGTTCAAGGGATCCATGTAGGAAAAAGGCGAGAAAAATTACAAAGATACTTCAACCTATCGGCTATCAAGCAAAATTAGATTTATTGCAATTCATGAAACATTCTTGGTGCAATGAATTTTCAAAAGTGGCAATTTTTTCTGGCTCGTCCGAAAGAGGAAGAGTAAACGAATGATAATTATGAACAAATCATTTTCATGTCTTGCATCCGGATATATTTCCAACCTGTTGGAAAAATCTGAGGTGTAAAGGCTTCGTGCAATGCTAAGAATTGGAATAAAATTACCTGAAATCAAAGCCCCCTCCCCTCAGGCAGAGTGTTTCAAAACACCCAGGTCATGGTTAACAGAGATTTTTCATCTCATTACCACGTATATCTTTAAATTGTCAATAACAACATGGGCGCCTACCTTGTAGGAAGTGTGCATATTCCCAGTACTATACCCGTGACCCAGTACACAGAGTGACCCAGTACACAGTAATTGGTGTCCTGTGACCCAGTACACAGAGTGACCCAGTACATAGAGTAATTGGTGTCCTGTGACCCAGTACACAGAGTGACCCAGTACATAGAGTAATTGGTGTCCTGTGACCCAGTACACAGAGTGACCCAGTACACAGTAATGTGTCCTGTGATCCCAGTACATAGAGTAATTGGTGTCCTGTGACCCAGTACACAGAGTGACCCAGTACATAGAGTAATTGGTGTCCTGTGACCCAGTACACAGAGTGACCCAGTACATAGAGTAATTGGTGTCCTGTGACCCAGTACACAGAGTGACCCAGTACATAGAGTAATTGGTGTCCTGTGACCCAGTACACAGAGTGACCCAGTACATAGAGTAATTGGTGTCCTGTGACCCAGTACACAGAGTGACCCAGTACATAGAGTAATTGGTGTCCTGTGACCCAGTACA
>REGL01002882.1:8120-21416 GCA_004194395.1 Aurelia aurita complex sp. Pacific
CCGCCTTGTATCCTATCCCCGTACCTGGTATTTTGAAAGGTAACATTCTGAGGGATTTGCTCGAGAAAGCCCCTTCGAGAAAACATAACAGGCCTAAAATCATGACAATTTTTTCCAATATTTCTGCCTTAACAGCCATGACTTCAACACGTTTGAGCACAACATCGTCCCCAGGGCCCTTTGTCATATTGGGACGGAGACGACCAATATGACAAAAGGCCCTTGCCCCTGGGGACGATGTTGGTTTGAGCACCTACTCTCCCGGAAGATAAAATCGTCTATATAAAATAATTATTAACAATATTGTTATTATTAACAATATTATTTTAGACGATTTCATCTTCCCGATGCTTCCAGGAGGGTAGCAATGCTTTCATCCCAAAGGAATAACACGTGCTAAAGCATTACAAGAAATTGCTGCAAAGCAGAAAAATGGGGGAAATTTGGTCGTGATTATTTTTATACAGTTTTTGAAGGGGATTGGATTTCTCAAGAAAATTCCCCATAATTTTCAGAACGAATAGGCTGATTTCATTCAGGTACTATTCGATATAATTTTCTTGGTATTCAAGGAGCTGTGGCCTTTCAAACAGGCGTTGTTACTCACACCCGGTATCGTTTCCTTTCTAAAGAAAGATAAAGGTCAGATTGACCTTCAAGCTGCATGTATCTCCAAGGTTATCAAAGGACACCCAGCCAGCAAATTTTCCAATCCTTGTGACTGAAATCTTCCATCCTTCCGATTCATTTTGTGTAAATAAACCTGCAAATTGCTATCTGTTTGCCAAGGAAAGTTTTGTTATGGAATCGGAGATTACGACAGGATGCTTTTGGATAAATTTTTCATTCTTATCATATTGTTTGATCCACTGAAAATTGATAGTTATCGTTTTACTGACTTTAAATTCCTTATCACTTTACCTTTCTTGAAAAAACTGCCTACCGGAAAAGTTGAACGACAAGAACGCCAAGATCAATAAACGCCAAGATCAATAAACCCGAGAGGCAGGTTACTTCAAAAATCTGGTACACTTTCGTGAAAATCTTAAAAGCTCTTCAGAACTCCCAAAAATCTTCAGAGAGAACTCTGAATCCGGATCATTATTAGCCATTTTGAATTTGTTTGATCTCGAAAAAACCTGATCACGTGAAAGTGGTGATCACCACAAGAGTTATCAATTTTCATTGGCTAAGAAACTAGATCTATTTTAGCTTGCCCAGTCCCCTGCATATGCAGGGCTGAGTTGACTATTTATCTCAGTCAACTAACTTTGAATTATGGGAGAAATCATTGAAAAGTAAGTTGAAGCCTCAGTAACGTGATAAAATGAAAATTGTATATACAAAGTGGTTACATAGCTGTACTTTTTCATACAGTTTTCTGACACACCCCGTATATCATAAAAAGACATATATTCGTTTTACTTCGTACATAATGACATTTTCAAACCGGCTCCTTCTTTCCTCCAGCCCCTGAAAACTTTGAATTATAGGAGAAAAGAAATCCTTGCAAAAATGACTTGAAGCCTCGGTAACGTGATGAAATGAAAATTTTACACACAGATTGGTTACATTGCTTTCCCCTGTACTTTTCATACAGTTTTCTGGCACACCCCGTGTATCATAGAAAAGGGTGTACTCATTTTACTTCGTACATAGTGACATTTTCAAACCGGCTCCTTCTTTCCTGCAGTTCATTTTCAAGACAGCCCACCAGTGGAAAATCAAGGTAAGAGAATTCATGTTCATGTAATGTAGACTTCTTACCCGATTTTTTGTTTCTTTCTGTTATTTTTGATCGACATCGTTCTAGTTAAGGGGACTCGTTAAATTACAAGGTGGAGTGATATCGGGAGTGTTAAGTTCTCATGTTAAAGGTGGCCTAAATGTAAAGGCCTTTGAGAACAAGCTAGCCACAACCGAACACCTATAAATTCTGGTTTAAATAGCATGAACATTGGGGAACAACTTGCAGTACAATGATTTATCTTCTCCTGACCTAAGCATCGTATCTTTTGGGCAATGTTGTAAGGAGAGTGTAAAATTTTGTGTGCTGCAATCATTTTGACGTGAAGGAATATTTGTGCAATGGCCTATAGTTTGCGCTTTTTCATGGTAAATTTTCAAGTCCTTTTGACTTGAATGATGCAGTCAAAGAACGCAGAGAAACAAGGATCTTGATTCCGGGATGAACCATCGGGAAGGGTATCGATGTTCACGATTTTGGGAAAAAGAACGAATGAATCGGACATTTAAAAAAAATTGGTATAGGGTCAGGTATAGTACATTTTCGAAAGAATGGTGCAAGAAGGGGTACGTTCTTGAAGCTGGGATGGCACATCCAAGACCAAAATCTAGTCAAGTACCCCCCTGCTGTGTTTATCATGACAGTATCCCCTGACGTGTTCTAATGCAATCTCACTCATCCAGACGAAAGTGCAAACGAAAGCGCAAACGAAAGCGCAAACGAAAGCGCAAACGAAAGCGCAAATGCGGAGAAAATAGATTTTGATTTCATGTGGGGGATGATAGGAGAGGATGAATAACGTCACATTAAGCGATAAATAGCTACTAATTAACTTGTGGGATAATAATACCAAAGGCTGATTGCGTGGGTTACTATACCAAGGGATTGATGTCGCTACTAGAAACAATTCAATTACACGCAAGTCCTACAGTTTAGCAACGAGCAACTCGCACCACGGTAAACATCGTATGGTAAACATATGGTACAATTAATGGTAGACTTATTCTCTGAGTCCCTTGCCTCCGTACATGGTTTGATTTAGCACCTTAGCACAATAGCTGCCCCGTCAACTAGACTGATTGCCGACTGATTTTGATTACATAGCCGTAGTTTGTAGCTATCGCTGTTAATTGGCTGCCGAACGCGCTTTCTATGTTATGTGCGGTAAGCTGTAACCAGATCAGTGGCTGTAACCAGCATGAGCGGTTTTGGTTTGGTGCTAGTATTATTTTCATGAGCGATTTCTGGTACTCATGACTCATCGTGATCAATCTAGCCTAAAATTAGTGTAAAGGTTTCTTGCTGTCAGTTCACAAAATGTTGTGCGTGGCCGTCCCAAATTTGGTGGACATGTCCATTTGTCCCAGTTCGAAAGATTCTACTCAATCAAAGGTCCACAAAAATGTTGCTGTTGTTGTGAAAGGGTGATAACTTGGGTCTATGTAGTGAGTCTTGTGTTCTGGAATAAAGGTTACTTGGAAAGCAAAAGGGTCTTTGCACGAAGGATTTTCATCGAAGATATACGATTTTAGGATCTAAGGGATTATCTGCTTAGGTTTTGCATGAAAACAATGGTACTGTTGACGAATGTTGCGCTTGAATTGATATTTTGTAAAATATGACAATTTGCAATGTGCAAACTCTACAGGGCGCAGCGCAGCCAGGTCCTGCACGTAGTGTGCGGCTCCAATTCATATCGTGAGCATTCTGGTAAGATTTCAACTTGAATTGTAAAAGTTCTTCACATTCCATACTTTGCAGCCAATATTTCGGAGCAATATCCATGAGAATTTCCCCGCAATCAACCCAAGCAAAATAAAAACGCGGAATTTTGATCGAAGAAATGAGCAAGAATAGACGATTACGGGAAGATGGCGTCGGAGGGCATTTTACCAAGATGCATTGCGTTAATGGAGCGAATTTCTATTGAATCACTGTTGATTCCATTATAGTACGCACTGCATCTTGGTCAAATGCACTTGACGGCATCTTTTCCGTAATCGTCTATTGGGAAAGAATTTCATTCATTCTATTTGGTTGTGCTCCTTCTCAGCAGCTAGCTTTACACGAATTAGCAGATCCAGTTTTAATTAGCACCTGATATCGTTGACACCTTCGATGTAGTTGTTCTTATATCAACGTTTTTACATTTACACCTGGTATAAGTAATTTGGATATCACAAGGGGTACGTTAGACTATACTTGCCCCAAAGTCTATTTCTTCAGTCAGTCTTACTGTTCCTTTTTCGNCGGAATTTTGATCGAAGAAATGAGCAAGAATAGACGATTACGGGAAGATGGCGTCGGAGGGCATTTTACCAAGATGCATTGCGTTAATGGAGCGAATTTCTATTGAATCACTGTTGATTCCATTATAGTACGCACTGCATCTTGGTCAAATGCACTTGACGGCATCTTTTCCGTAATCGTCTATTGGGAAAGAATTTCATTCATTCTATTTGGTTGTGCTCCTTCTCAGCAGCTAGCTTTACACGAATTAGCAGATCCAGTTTTAATTAGCACCTGATATCGTTGACACCTTCGATGTAGTTGTTCTTATATCAACGTTTTTACATTTACACCTGGTATAAGTAATTTGGATATCACAAGGGGTACGTTAGACTATACTTGCCCCAAAGTCTATTTCTTCAGTCAGTCTTACTGTTCCTTTTTCGGTAGTTCTTGGATCCGCCATTCCAGCATTCCGGTATTCCTTCAAAGTGCAAAATATTGGAATGGCGAATCCGGGATATGTGGGAAAGGGATCAGTCATACGGACTTAGAGGGACACTGTCGTGGCGCTGATTGGGTGAATAAGACAATAGAAGAGAATAGAATTAGGCGATAACGATCTGAATCCCTTTATTCTCGAAACATAGTATGATCCAAGAGTATAAAGGCTCGTTAATTATTCAGAGGCCAGGTTCTTTGTTAGTGATTTCAATATTACGACTAGCCAATCACTGCCTAGCCTGATAACCAGACCATACTGAGGAAAAGTAGTACTTTTCCTCGGTAGGGTCTGGTTATCAGGCTAATCACTGCCGCGACAGTGTGTCTTTAAAATAGACTTGGGGCAAGCCCAGGGTTGCATCAAATAAGCATTTGATGAATATCCCCGATTCAAGTTGTATAGATATCTTTTCAATCCTCTTGCAGTTGAAGCAAAACACACCACTTGCCCTCAATGCACAAAACCAGTCGGTTTGAAAAGATTCAAATATTTCAAGCGAGCTGACTTCGGTAAGTTGAGGATTTATGTTTCGGTTTTTGGGTTAATCTTCCTGCAGCAGCCGCTTCTGTACGAACTAAGTAACGCTAATCTTTTCGTGCAAAATTTGCCCGAAAAAATGTCACAAAAAATGAAAAATTCTCGTGGAACCATGAAAATGGAAAGAGCGCATAGAATCAGTTCAACTGTTTTGAATAAATAAATTTTGCGTTATCTTAAATCAAACTTGACATCTTTTTGCTACATGTTTACCCCTAAACTCATTTCATAGTCCCTCTAACTTTCGCTGCTGTTGTTGTNATATTTCAACTCTTGATGCGCCAATATCAACAAACGAGGTATTAATCTTCAAGTTAACTATCGAAGAGTACTCCAATACTTATTTGGGATCGATTTGACTTATACTCTAATCGCTAGTCCTCATCAAATCTGTTACCTTTTTAGGACACCCGGTACAGTCTTCATTGTTTATCTTTATTTATCGTTGTTTATCGTTATTGGTATCATGTATTGACAATAAATCTTACTGTTCCTCTTCATATATAGTCTTCTTCATTTCTCTTTACATCGATGAAGCTCAACTTGCAGGTATGGTCAAGATTGATTTTTGTATTCCTTTGCTTCCCTGTGCCCCAACATGCAGAATTATATTACGGTCGATAGGTTATTGACCGGAAGAAGTCTTGAAAAAGAAATGAGAATTTGGGGAGAGGGTTTAGCCAAGGAGGATAAGCAGACCTTCCCACAATGCAACAGGATTCATTCAACTATACGAACCGAGGCGCACGCAGATTGCGGATTAGTTGCGCTGAGCAAGCTTCGGGCTAATCTGTCTGTTTCTTGTGAACATGTATTGGTGAAATGTTCACTTTAATAGCAGTTTGGATAAACTATGATGCTCGGATCTTGGCTATAGCGCTCGCAGAGCTCGTTTAATGTTTACTTGGGCAAGAACAATTGGCCCATTCCAAGACTTCTTGCAAAGATCACACGATTTCGTGAATGGGCCTAAGCAATGAGAGGCGGAAAGTTTGTCTGCGTGGAAATCACGGATGGAGTGACGTGTCCTTGCCTCCAAGACCATAATAGCAGTATCTATGTCCACTGCATTGATATCGATAAAGTCGTTGCCTCAAAGTCAAACAATCTGTCCCAGCTGCTTCAATCTTGTATTTGCGGACATCTTTTGAAAACCTGGACCAGCAGGGACGATTTGTTGTTGCTTGCAACTGACGATGTTGATGAGCTGTGCCAGCTTCATTCACCTTCAATCGAAGTGCCTTCTTCAGGCTGTTATCAGGTAAGATGATTATTTTTTGTTGAGTTACAACCACCCAGGCTATTGAAGGTGCTTTAGTTTTGCTGGAATCGTACCTCTTTCCATTTTAGGCAATTCGAATCAAGACTGAAAATTTACTATTCTAATTTCTATCTTTTTGAACTGTTGGAGAATTTCGTTGTTGCTTCATTTTTGCTCTTGACTTACTGTAGAACTAGAGCAGATGCTAAATTTGCGGGCTAGTTTTTGTTGAATGATTAGAGTCCCACCTTTGGCTTTGCTGTTCACTTTGATCTAGATCCATTAGATCATACACAAAAAAACACAATACCCATCTGAGAAGGCCAGTTGTTCAGTTTTCATCAACATTTTCAGTGAAACTGGCTTTGAATGGTTAGTGTCAGTTAAACTGATGAAAACTTCCAAACTGTTTTGGCTCTTAACTCAAAACTTGTTTCCTTTCCTTTCAGGCTGACCTTGGTTCGAGAAACAAAAATGGCTGTTGTTGGCGGTTTTGATGTTATGCAACTACAAATTTTGGGAAAAGAGGAATGATAGGAGCAACAAGGAGAAAGAAGATAAGCAGTAAAATAAATCAGTATATCAGTTTTGAATAAACACGTTTCAGGTTAGACATCCATTCACAAAAGACCATAAACTACAGCATGATTTATAATGAACAGCTTGAGAAAGCAATGAACTCACAATATTTGTTTAAAGACTGTTGGCTCTTTAGCAATCTTAGTTCAGCATTTTACTTAATATAATAATGCATACTACTGTCTCGTTCTTTAGTTGACAACTGCTGAATGTTAACAAGTCAAATGGGGATGTCCTGTCAGCAAGATCGTGCTTGCAGCTACATAATAGACTATACCCTGAGCATGGGTGGCTTCCAACTATCAAGTCTGTCTGTTGGGATTTTTCCAATGCAAAGAGCAAAGGAATTATTTGCTAACTATTGTAGACAGACCCCATTCACAATGACATCAGTTCTTTTGAAATACATCATTTGCCTTGATATGATGTGGAACTAAATCCCAAAAGTGGTTGCATCAAAATAGGTTTATTTATCATGAGTTTGCTACCAAAATTGGAGAATTAAAATGTGCCCCTGCCTGGGATCGAACCCGAGGTCTTCATGTCAAAAGACTCTCCAACAATTCCACTGCGCCACTCAAGCGCATTGAAATGTTGGAAAATCTTAAGTCATTCATATCTCTGGTCCTACAACATGAAAAAGCCATTTTCTCATGTTTCAGCATTGAGCCTTCATCAGCCATGCTAACATATATAGAATCATTCAGCATTAGTTGACAGAGTGAATTTCATTTATCATGAATGGGTTATCCATCACAGTAGGCATGGTTTAGATTTCTTGCTTTGCTGGGATTTGCAATATTTGCTTCAAATTGATATTAATTGTGAATAAAGTAGGATAGCAAGTGAAATTTTGATGGCTCAAAATAGATGGGTGTAAAATATAAAGTGAAAACTTTTGGTAGTAAACACCCACTGTTGCACCCAAGTAATTTTACCCTCATCTCATTGTTTGCACTTTATATTGTACAACAATTGTACCAAATACCCCAAAATTGTCAGTGGCAGACCAGGGTAGGTATGAGAGGGAAATGCCCCCACTTCCAAAGATTTGGCAATTACTATATATATTTGACAAATGCAATAAAATGTCCTGGTACACCTGGGTATCCCTGCTTGAAGATTTGTTAATTTTACCCCTTTAATATAATTGCCTGGCACTGCGACTGATCCATGATTACAGTTCATAATATCATGATTTACAAGTTCTTCATAATTATCTTCTGGAACAAGATAACTGCTTGTTTCTGTTAGGCAAGTGGTATACCAATGATCTGTTCCATCCTCTTTTTCTCCACTGAATCACTTGGAGTTGCTGCAAACTTGGCACTGGCATTATCAGTCTCCTCCTGCAAACAGCATTATTTGTATCATTATCAATCATTTATGTTTTGACTTTCAGTGTTATGTATGATTGAATTAATAAGATTAATAATAGCAAAAATTAATAATAACAATTAATAACAAATTTGTGAAAAACTGTTTGAGAAGTTAGTAGATCTTATATCACGAGGCCTGCACTAAAAATAGCTTTTCGAGCAGCATTGTGGTGCTGCATTATACTTAAAGTCTGTCGACGGGTGTAATCAGGCACGCAAAAACCACCAAAAATGCCAATTTTCAAGGTTCGAAAAAAATACTTTATCGTGGGGACTTAAGGGGACTTAAGAGAATGTAGCATCATTGAGTATTAATCTTACTTAAAGCGAGAGGATGACCTTAGGTCCCCGTTCGTTTTTCCAAACGGAGCCAAAAACTTATACCCATTTTCAAGAAACGGATTATTTAGGCCCGTCTCCATTAAGTTGCATTTTTGTGCATTCATCGATAATAGCAGACAAAACAAAATTAATTACTCAATGCATATATAAGATTGAATCTTAAAGATACTTACAACTATTCGTTCCCCTTTACGTTACTGTGTTGTGAGTACAAAACGTATCGATGGCTTCCTCGGCTTCGCCGCCATTGCTTCTGTCCTCCGATTCCATCGCAAAGCAAAGCGCGTTGCATTGTGGGAAGGTCTGCTTATCCTCCTTGGGAAGATGGCATAGTCATTATAAATCATTGTCATCAAAATATCACACTGTCTTTACAAATAAGGACGAATTAACTGATACTTATATTTCTATCTTGTAAAAAGAGGACCACAAACTGAAAATATGAAGCAGCACAAATGCTATAAGTATTTCAACTGGTTTTGATAGCAAAAATTCTCTTTTTGGTCGTAATCTGCAGCCAGTTTCTCCAACAAATCGTGCAGACTCTCCTCTTACAATCAAAATCATCAAAAACATACAATTCGAATGAACTTTGAATACATAACGATTATCTCAAGAACGGCAAGAGATGTAACATTAAAAACATGGCCATAACAAATCTAAGACCACATTATTTGCTGATAACGTTTCTTGGCGTGACGAGATGAAACCCTAACATTCTACCTATATTACTCTCTTGGGGGGTTCATTTGAGAAAACTTTCCATGCAGCTTCCGAATTTGGATGTTATCGTTCTAATTTCTGCGACATTTTGCTATGACGTCACAATGAAATCAATATAAATTCTTGGAAATTATAGTATATTTAAGTTCTTAGTTGATAATTTCTTTCATACTGCTACTAGAATGTATCCCAAAGCATCACTGAATAAAAATTGGCAATGTAATGTCAATTTAAGCTTATTATTTATATCATATAGTCATCATTTATTTGCATCATTTTGTCATTGTTTCATTTAAACCCCTAATCACTGATGAAAATACTTTAAAATGCCTTAAAATTGTTCATAACAATCAATAGAACCAATTTTGAAAATTTAAGGTTATCTAATACATTTATTATTATTTATATGACGTCATAAATTTTGATGACGTCATGAACGTTAAATTTGCTGACGTCATCAAAAATGGATATAACTATACATCATTTGAAAGCTCTCATCGAGAGCTATTGAATGGTGGTATTCTCCATGTTCTACGATCATCCTTGTTAAAGCTGGGCTCACTTCTTTAATTGTCTGGCTGACCACGTGTTGAAAAGAGGTTGGTCACGTGATCAGTATCTGCCATATTGAAAAAAAAATTGAAATTTTAATTAGTCCTTGAAATTTTAGGAAAAGTCGCAAGGTTTCAGCTCTTTATCTTTTGAACTGACGACACTATATCAAATAAACTTTGCCACGGGCACTTTGTCCCCCCCCCCGGTAGTAATAGGGTTAAGACCACCCTTGGAAAAGCGTGAAAAAAGTTATGTGCTTATAAGGCTAGAGCCTTTGATGTTAGATAAATGAAAATAGATGAAAATTTTTAACTTGAAATTCGAATAACTGTGTGATTCGTTGCTTCAAGCTAAACATCCAAGGGCTGGTTTTCAATGGTGAAGAATTGCTTTCAGAAGATGTATAACGTGAACTTTGAGCAATGGCTTTTCAAGACATTGAGTTGAGATGCAGCTTTTCTGCAAAGTTCAGAGATATGCTGTTCTAAATTTATCTTATAATCTAGCTGAATACCTAGCAATTTGACCGTTTCTTCTGAATTGATCACTTTGCCTTGGATGTTAAAATTCTCTCCACATTTTTTTGATCCTTTCTGATGAGGAGTGCATGACATTTTTCTGGATTGGCTATCATTTGATTTTGTTTTAGCCAAGTTAAAGCAACTCCAGCTTCTTCTTCCAGTACCTCGATCAAATTTGATAGAGTGTTGGAAAAATAAGCTAGAGTGTTATCGTCAGCATAATTATGTAATGTGGCTCGGTTAATGAACAAAAACAGATCATTTATGTAAATATTGAAAGAAAAGGACCCAAAACAGAGCCTTGATGTACCCCTGATAGATACTTTGGAAAGAGCTATACGTATTGTTTATTCTAACAGATTGCTTTCGCCGTTTCAGGTAAAAGTAGATAAGGACCAGAGCATTTTCATCTAGACCATAGGCATGTAATTTGGCTGTAAGTAAGTCGTGTGGAATACAGCCGAAAGCCTTCGCTAAATCCATAAGGATAGCCCCTACAATATCATCATTATCGAGTTCAACCCTCCATTCTTTTATCATTCTTATCAAGGCATGTTGTGTGCCATATGCTTTTCTATAGGCAGCGATGAAAAGTGAAAGGGTTTCATCTAAATATGGGATAAGTTGGCTTTTCAAAGTCTTTTCATAGATTTTGAAGGATACATTTAGAATACTGACTGGACGAAAGTTTCGTTCAACTGTACGATTGGCCTCCCCTTTATCTAAGGGGCATACCGCAACCCGTTTTCCATTATTTGGGAATCTATAGTTGGGTAATGGGTATGCTGCTGTTAATTGCATCTGTTAAAGGGACTGTAAGCTCGTCTGCAGCCAACAGCACAAGTTTAGGTGGTATTTGATCTTCACCCGTTGATTTCCTGCCGTCCAAAGACCTTAGTTGTTCCATAACTTGACAAACTTCTACCTCAGGAAATGAAAATGAATTGAAATTGTTTTCAGGATTTTGAATGATAGCTAAAATACTTGGATGGTTTTTGTATTTTTGAAGAATCAGCCTGATGATTTGCCGATAGTCATCAGTTGCAACCGTATCTGCAATGTTGCAAGGTTTGACACCGCTAGACTTTTCTACAATATTGATGTAATGATCGTTAAATATGTCGGTTAGTTGTTGGTCGTCAGTTACGATTTCATTATTTCTAACTAAGGAAATATCACTACCAGCTAAGCCTCCTTTTGTTGGAGAGAAAAGGTTTTACAAGGTTCCAAAAAGCTCGATTCGATACAAGTCCATTTTCTATTGCTTGTTTGAAATGCTGTTTAATTGCCTTTTTTCTCAATGAAACACATTTATTTCTTTGTCGTTTACATTTTAGTTCATTTTCTTTCGTAGGATTTTTGTTGTATCTTTTTTGTAGCCTCGTTCTGGTATAAATTCCCTTTTTTAATTCCCTAATCATGAAAGGGGCACTATTTCCTCGTAGCACTTTTGTTTTATGGGGGCATGTTTGTCAACCAATTTTCGAAAAGTATACACCCGGGGGGGGGGTACTCCCATTATGGCCTAGCAGGGGGGTCCAGTCCGTTTGAGTGTCTTACGAAATGGCTACCAAATGGCCCTATTTGTCAAACATATTTAATAACACATGTCCTTTGATCGATGAAAAACTCAGAACTTCGTTCCAAAGTAACATAAAATGAGTGACGTTAAACGTTGTGATCTTCAGTGGGTATTTGTCAACCAATTGGGGGTATTCCAAGATTCTTGGCCACTTATAAGATGTCAACTCAGTTAGCTCCTCCGTATGGCAATAATCATTATTGAATTTTAACTTTTCAATCAGTTTTACAACAGAAAATTTTGAAAAACTGCAGAACATTTTTGCTCCCAGATGCTCCCAATGGCCCAATTCTAGCTCCACGAACTACCATTTGGGGGATTCTGTAAAAAAGATACTACCACTTGAGGGTATTTTTTTAAATTGTTGCTTTGGCCCTCTTTAACACTGACGGGACCCCCTGTCAGGCCACAATGGGAGTCCCCCCCGGGGTACAGACAAGATTATTGTAAGCTTGATCAGGATCGTCAGGAGCACCAAATTTCGCCAGCTTTATATCTGACAAAAAAAAAATGTTCGGCGTCAAAGTTTTTGTAGCTGCGATACTTAATTATCTTAGGCTTGAGTCAAGGGAGATGAGACTTCATAACCGTCATGGCAAGACTGTGATAGTCACTCAAGCACGGAAGTTTTTTGGAAGGATCTCGGACGATTTGTAAGGATGACATCAATGGAAGAACTGTTGTTCTTGGTAAAACATGTTTTAGTAGTCACCAAATTTGATAGCCCAGAGACATCACAAAAGGACACTAGTTTACAGTGTCCAGTTTCCTGCCGGTTTGGGTATCAATGTTGATATCCCCCATTACAATTACGTTGTCGTATCTGTCTAAAGTAGAGTTTAAGGTAGTTGAGAGATCGCTAAAAAAAGAATCAATGTTGCTGGACTCAGGGGGCCGGTAAATACTGCAGACAATCCATTCCTTTTTGCTTACTATTAGCTCGGATCAATGGAGTTCAAGAGAGGGAGTCTCAGGGACGCCGGAGCGATGGTAGGGCAAGGGGGGCGACTAGGAATGTAAGGGCAATCTAGACCTAAGGCGAGCGAAGCGAGCCTAAAAATTGGGGGGTCCGGGGGTACTCCCCCGGGAAAATGTTTGTGGCCACGCCCTTTAGATTGGCTTAAAATGCTATCAAAAATATTTTAACAAACATTAATCATGTTCTTTCACGAAATTGTTCGGCTCTTTCTCCACATGTCCTCATTCCGAATCGCATAAAGTCGCATATTACTTATTTTGAAGTTGCAATTGCCAGTCATTTTTCGTTACTGGTGTGTTTCTGATAAGGGAATGAAGCTGTGGCGGCTTTTATATCAAGTTTCAAAGAAAATTATTG
>REGL01002883.1:17471-29139 GCA_004194395.1 Aurelia aurita complex sp. Pacific
CCCCTGTCAGGCCACAATTGGAGTACCCCCTCCCCCGGGGTTTCAGCTAGCTCATTTCAGGTGGTAGCTTATATAAATTACGAAGTGCAAATGACCTACAACCACGTTTCATCCCTGTATGGAAAAAATCTGAATGCCCCCTCGGGAGGTTTGGAGAAGTTTTTATTGAAATTGGAGACAAAAATCCAAATAAGACTGAGCCCAAGGAGGTACAAGTGAAAGACTGAGATTTTTCTTGTGATTTATTGACAGGCAACAATGCTTGAAACTTCACAAGCACAAACTGCTTTTGATGCGAAGAATGAACTGATCAGGGAAACCTGGCATAACATGGAAAATATGACATTGAATGAAGAGCAGGAAGAGGTAGGATTAAAAAATGTCATTATCACTTTATTTTTACTTTATTTCCTTGTTTAAGGACAGTGCAAAATTTATTATATTACATGGCCGGTGGAGAACAAAAATTCTTGCAAAAAATCTGCTCGCCCTGTATGAAATTATTGCAAGAAAACCAACTGCCCCGTCACCCTTTACTTAAAAAATGTGTCTTCCGCATTCATGAACAACAGATGTTGTAAAATACCACCGATGAATTAGTCAAAGACCATAACTAAATCAATTCTTGCCCTTGCCCTTACAATTCTTGCTCTTTCTTTGTCAACGAAAAAATCGAAGTGAAGGTAAAGAGAAATTACAAATGAATCGTTCTTGCAAGTAACTGACAAGGACATTTTGCGTCATGTTCATACACATCCTTCCAAGCATTTCTCAACTTGCATGATTCACAATTTTGTCCTCAAAATGAGCCATTTTATATTTCAAACTTCATCTTGAGCTTATAGAAAGTTACTGCCCCGTTCATATTGCTTTGTAAAAAGTGTTGACCCAGTTCTGTACAAGCTCAAAAAAAGTAGTTGCCCCGTTATGTTTTGCACCGGCCATGTTATAAAATAAACTTTGCACTGTCCCTTACCATGTTCAGGATGGAGACCGAGAGGGCATCCACATTAAGACTCTCGAACATCTCCATTTTATGTTAGAGAGTCTGGTGCCCAGGCTAAGACGATATCCTCATAATTCCGTTCCAGAAAAGTCTTTTTTTCAATTTTTGTTTTCTGACTTGAGATTATCTTGCGAAGTAAATCTGCCGAAAACCCTACTAAAAAGCTCGCGAGATTCATCAACCATTTGTGCAGTCTATTAAAAGAGTCGACGTCTATACTAAAAACATTTGCGATCTGTTTCTATTACTGTTTTCTTCAAAATTAGGCAGCAGACACTCTGTTTTGGTTTTGTCACATCAATAGACAAGCCAAGGCATTTCACAACTTGGCAAACGATTTTTCAGATTGATTTTCGATCTTTGAGCAATCAGGGACTTCCTGCTGATTAAATTTTCCCATTGCTGTAACACTGCAACCCTGGGGTAGTCCGTGGAACTTAGTGCATTTTGCTGGTGGGATGTGAACTTCTTTCTGGGTATCATTTTCGCCTCTTTTCTCTAAGGCCCTGGTATAGAAAGAAGGCAATTTTTCTTATAGCCAGCTGTCAAGAGGGGTATTTTGTTAGAGTGGTTTGCTATTTTATTGCTTTCCAGTGTATTTGTGTACGTTTTGGAGTACACTCATAGCCCAATTTTTATCTTTTGGAGGGAAAAATTCTAGTGGTGGATGAAAATATTGTTTCTTGGAATGCACACTCCCGTACTCATGAAGCACAATTACTTGCACCACAATTGCAACATATTTTCTCATGTTGCAGTTATCTGATAGGTGTGGTCGATTATTGCTCTTTTTTAGAGTGCACGCAGTAGCAATTTAGTGCCATTGTTTGAAGAGGAAGAAGAAAGGACATCTACCATTGGTAAGCTCTGATACTTAATAACACAGCCCTGGGGAGGGGGGGTGGGGGTAACTTCCATATATAGAGCAACGGGTACTTGCCTCCCATAAGGATGGGTTTTGAACCTGGAAAATCCCTAAAGACGGGTCTCAAAATGTAACTGTTCCGCTAGAAATGGGTAGGTTTTTGAATAGTACAAAAACGTTTCAAGATCTTTATTTTTATCGTTGGATTTTCTTCGTCTTAGTGCTGAAAATTAGTTTATAGTAACTGTATCTTCCATTAATTTACCTTTAAAGTGATTCAGGTACATTAACGTGTACCCCCACCCCCCCTCGGAACACAGCGTCTCTTCTTTACAACTACAGCAGAAATACCGAGTGCTTAAAAATTTCTTTGTGTTTTAAGAGCTAAAATTTAGCAGGCGTTTATTCAGTTAGCTATGTAAATGGTTGGTGAACAGCCAAGATCGTAACTTAGATTCTATAATCCCCATCAAATTGTTTCGAACATATGCACGGTTTTTTAACTAAAAACAGCTGATAATAATTTTTTTAATAAGAAAACCTGCTTGAGAACCATGACTTTATCAACAACTTCAACAACAAATTTTGGTTAGGCCATGTATGCTCAAACGTTATAATGACAGACAAGAGACAGGCCAGCTTTGACGAAGATTCAAAGCTGAAAAATAGACAAATAAAGCATTCAGATTCATTTGAAATATAGAAATAACACTATCTTTACGTGTCAGAATCGCCCATATGGTTTCTCAAGGGAAGTTTTCTGTGTTTTGTGGTCTTTAGAGCATTTTATCGATTTGTTTCTTCCAGGAAACAAACCCTCGTCAAACTTTCAGAGACCGTTTCAACTTCTGGAGTCACACCAAGAAGTCATGTGGAACAAATGGACGGTTACGGTGAAGGTGAAGATTAATACAACGAGGTGAAATATTTACTTAAAAGAAATGAGAATTTGATCATTTTTGAAACAACTATTTATTCTGGACCTTCTTTTACCATTTTAGTTCCGATATGCATGCTTCTTTTCAAATGATGAATGAAATGATTCTTTAAATTTTAAAGCTCGGCAAGTGAGTCTACATCCATGCGAATAGGACAGAGTTTGTAACACAATAGCATCAGTTGCTAACTGCAGACAGGAAATTTTCTCAACCAGTAATTCAAAACAAGCAAAATGCCAATAGGTTGCTCTGAAACCAGGAGGACAAACACTCGCCTTGTGCACGCAAACGGTGGTTATTTGCTTATGATAAAAGAAGAAGGGTAAATCTAAAGTTCTGCCTGGTGGATTTTGCTTATTAGATTTAGAAGCCGAGCAGAAGGTATTGCAATTCTCGTGCATTTAAGGCTAAAATGAAACGATTACCACACAGCTCTTGAGTCAAATAAACACAACCCGCCAGGCAAATCTTTACGTTATTCTTCTTCTTTCCTTATAAGCCCATAGCTTCTCTTAAAAATCAATTTTCGCATGCACAAGGCGAGAGGTTGTCCTACTGGTTTTAGGGTCTGGCTTTGTTTGTTTTGAATTACTGGTTGAGAGAATTCCCTTTGTCTGCAGTCTCTAATCGAGGTGTCAATCAAAAGCAACTGATGCTATTAAATTACAAAATCTGCCCTTGTTCATCCATACATAGAAACAATTTTATTTGAGTTGCAGGTTAGTTACTGGCATCATTTCTGCTGACGTGAACCTGCTATACCGTAAAAGCTCTATTGAAGAGAATGACCTGAGCTATATGGTACCCCCGTCTACAAATAAGACAAAGAGAAACCTAGGCACACCATTGTTTTCTTTGGTTTTGCTTTCCTTGTCAAATAGAAAGACTATTTATAAATCTACGAGATCTCATCTTTTAACTTAGGTTATTCACCCCCGGGAGGGGCTCATTTTGAAGACTCCAGAGGGAGGCTTAAAAAGAATGGAGGCAAGGAAAGATATGAATGATGTCACTTTTGATGATTGTTGATGATGGTGATGATGATTTTTTGGTTCTTTTGCCCCTTATTTTGCAGAATCAACATACAATTTTACGAGTCAAATATACAAATTCGACATAGTTTTATCCCAAACCTTATCTGAATTAATATGCAAACTTTATGGAAAATCTTTGGTCAATAAATGTGACATTTGACATAAGTGGAGGGTGGCTAAAAGAGAGGGGGCTTATTAAAAGTTTGTCTTAGATGGGAAGAGTTTATTAGAGAGGAGGCTTTTTTATAGAGGGGGCTTGATAGAGTATTTACGGAGTTATAAAAGTAAATAGAAGTTATGTCCTCATATGTTACTGCTTTCAAACACCTATAGTCCACCAAGTTTACTTTTGTTCTACTTTTCCATAAATTTGCTTTAAAATTGTCAATAGGCATGTTTTTTTTAACTTGGTGTATGCTCATTCCAGATTGGAGTCGAGAGACGTTATTGTGAAAACTTGTTTTGTAAATTCTATTTTAGAAAGATAAATAATGTCTTCGTAAACATGCTTGTCGAAGACCAAATCTGCCAGTCTCCTGTCGTAGCGATGCAGAGAAAGCAACAGCACACAAAGGAAGGGCGTTACGAAGGCGTAATTACTGACGATATGCTTGGCGATTCTTCTCGTAAAATACCAAAATGTCATACTATATCACAGCGACAGCAAAATTTCGTGAGAGACCAAGACATCATCCTCACAGCAACAACTGATTTGCCAGACTTCAGCCACAAGCGAATTATTGAAGCAAGTTTGATGGTGACATGGGAAGAGTTAGAGGATAACAGAACAGATATATCAAGTTACTCATGTCATGTTGGGACTGTTGAATTGGATGTAGAGAAAGTTGTGAGTGGAATGTATGCACCGAAGAGTTTGCAATCGATTGCCAGAGATTTTGAATCAATAGAGGTATTAATTACTGATTCCATTTTGCAATCCCAGAATAAATGTTTCACGTTCTAGGAGCGTGCATTTCAAAGTAAAATGTCATTTATCAAAAACTTGAATTATTTTTATGATCGATAAAGAAAAATTTCTGCCAGGAAAAGTATCGGACCCGAATGTACTGATTTCAAGATCGCTATTGGTAGACTGTTGGTAAAAATTGTTGTTGTTGTTGTTGTTGTTGTTGTCGTCGTTGCTTCGACTATCTCGTGTGTCCATTGATATATTATCTTATTTCGACGAAATCTCCAGAGCTACCTATTTCCAAATGTACACAAAAACTTTCCTGCATCGATGACAAGGATAAATCATAGTGGCTATGGATGAATGTAGATTTAATTCTAAGAAAATAGAAAATTTTTTGTATGCACAATTTAAACGCTATATATGATTCAAGATGACAAGATTCATTTGTACTTACAGACATTACATCTATAGTTTGGACCATTCCATTCTTTAATAGTTCGTTTGAAAATATTCAGACTATTATCTGCGGTATTGAGTTCGTTTGGTAATCCGTTCCAAATCTGAGGTCCTTGCTGCCCCGTTTACATGATACCGTTTTCGTTTCATATCGGATTGGTTTCATATAGGGTCGGCCTTCTGTTTACATGAGAGCACACCAATCCAATATGCTTCAGGCTGTTTTTGTGTTTTAAAACAAACACTCTGAAAGTGGCATGAAACGAATTCGTTTAACCAGTCGCATCCAGTTTCAACTCAAACCGGAACCTCTTTATCAATTCTTCCAGCCTCCTATTCATCTGGCGCACTGCGCAGTGGGTGCTGAAACCATTAATCTATTGGTGGAACAAGGTGAATTCTCCGCAGCACAAAACAAAATTTCCGTGTAAACAGAACCCCAATCCGATATGACATGAAAACGGTATCGTCTAAATAGAACCCCTATTCGGTATGTATGTATTATTTTTCCATCAAATTGATTACATGAAAACGAAATTAATGAAAACAGTATCTTGTGAACGGGCTGCATCCAGTAGAGTTTCATCTATAAATTTAAGCAGCAATTATGTAAACCGTTTTGGTAGACAAATTTCTAAAATCGTCAGAAAGCTGCAGCGTGCTCTACAGATACTCGGGATAGATAAAGACACTTGGCTTCTGTTTGATTTTGACAGATGCTCGTGACAAGTAAACACAACGCTTTGTCAAGTCTTCCCGATCGGCTCAAGGATCCATTGCAGAAAATCAACTGTGGTCTTTCTGGAGCAACAGAAGATGCGAACGTGGCAGGGTTAGCAGAGAAATCTTCAGGACACGTTTTCTTGTGTCTGTCAACTTCGAAATTATCAGCTGAGATCAAAGTATATGCAAGGTATTTACCTCATATGATAAATCATAGTAAATAGAAGAACTTCTTCTATTGACTATGGTTTCCGGTTAACAAAACGCACCAACTACAGTTAAGCCCGAAATCATTCATACCTATGCCAAATTTGGAGTATTTTCAATCGTTATATTTGCTAACCAATTCACAAGATATTTCATTCCTTGAAATGTCTCTTGTAGCACTTGTTTCAGGCTTTCATCACATTCTTACGAAGCGTCAGCCACAGTAAAATTGGTCCTCAAATAGAACGATGCAAAATACTCAGAATTTGGCGTAGGTATGAATAATTTCGGGCTTAGCTGTANACAAAACGCACCAACTACAGTTAAGCCCGAAATCATTCATACCTATGCCAAATTTGGAGTATTTTCAATCGTTATATTTGCTAACCAATTCACAAGATATTTCATTCCTTGAAATGTCTCTTGTAGCACTTGTTTCAGGCTTTCATCACATTCTTACGAAGCGTCAGCCACAGTAAAATTGGTCCTCAAATAGAACGATGCAAAATACTCAGAATTTGGCATAGGTATGAATAATTTCGGGCTTAGCTGTATATCTTTCACGAGCTACCAGCTGATATTTTCTCTAATAATCTGACGTCCTTGTCTCCCATCCGAGGATACAGGTGCCTCAGGATACATAGCTCCCTTATTTGTACGCTTTATGTTTGATTGAATTGTTATTGTGCAACTTTTCGATGCAATCCTTCAGAAGAAATTGAATCTGACATCAATCTATGCATAGGTTCAAAATCTATAAAAACGTCGGTGTAAATTTCTACCATCTATTTCTTAGAACAGAATGACTTGAAGAAAGCTCAAATACTTTGCTATATTTCTGAAATTTTTTACATTTCCAGAGGCGTTTGAGACATTTTTAGAGGCGTTTTCTTGTCATTTAGGAATGCGAGAAAAAATTGAAAAAAATTGAAACCATCGTAAGTTCTACACTTTTTGAGAAAACGTAAAATGATTATTAAGCATAGTTCATGAATGTTTACAATATGTATCAAGTACAAGTCTTTTACTCTTCTGGTTTACGATTTAGGAATTTTGATGGTTCCTTAAAAGAGCTAAAATATGAAATGGGAAATACTTCGTAATTTTAAGAAATACCGAAGATTTCTGAAAAGTCCAACAGTAGGAGATAGCAAAGAGCTTGGGTTTCTTTTAAGCCATTTAGTTCAAAGGAATAGGTCATAGAATTTTACACCGACATTTTTTAAAGATTTGGAGGCTAGGCTATCAATCTATCTTTTCGTAGGACTCCATCACAAGCAACGCTGATCTTTCATGTCATTGCGTCTACGATTCCACCAGATTCCCAAATATCTCTGCCCTTACAAAAATTGAACGAGCTAGTCGACAATTTGAATCGCTGTTTATCTCGAGAACTGTCGCTTTTGGAAACCATGCTTGAAGGAAATAATGGCAGCAAGAACATACAACAAGGAACAGGAACGGTATGTCCTGATGATTTTATTATGGAAGTTGAAGAAGTCCCCCTGAAAGAGAAATCTTCCAGCAGAGCTGCTCTGCAACAAGCTCGAGTTGATAAGATGCGAAATGACTTTCAAAGAAAGCGAAAAAGAGCTGAATATTTATTGAATGAAGCGAAATGTTCGACTATTAATCCTGAGATGTATAGAGAATATCATGCTGCTATGCGAGAATCTAATCAGGCAGCTGAACTTTTGTACTTAGTACGAGTTGAAGAGACATTAATATATATTTGATTTACCGTAAAAGCCCTATTATGCCACTAGGGGCTTATTTAATTTCGGAGACTCCAGAAGGGGGCCTGAAAAAAAGAGAGGGCTGGGCTTATTAGATAAGGGGCTTATTAGAAAATTCAGATGACAAGAATGTAAATGATAGCTTTTTGGTTCGTTTACCCCATATTTTGCGGAATAAACATACGATTTTACGAGTAAATGCACACATTTGACACAGCTTTTATCCAAACTATGTCAAAATCAATATGAAAAACGTTTAGCTAAATAACTGGAAACTTTTTGGTATCCTGTGATATTTGATATAAGTATTGGGCCTAATAGACAAGGAGGCGTTTTCAAATTTTGCCTGGAAGGGAGGGGCTTATTAAAGAGGAGGCTTGATAGAGAACGAGGCTAAATAGAGCTTTAAAGGTCAAGTCCGGGGTTGGTATGATTGATGATAAAATACAAGATAATACTGCTATGAATGATGTATGATACTTTTTTCCACTATTTTTCGCCTTCTCCTTGTGAAATTACGTATTCAAATAAGCAATTTGAGCGAAGTGACGTCATATTGCGCAAACGAAAACGAGGATGTGTAATTGTTTTTCGCCTCTTTATCATAGCAAGCGTCTTTATCATGTTCTCATGCCATTTTCAATACATCAGTACACGATAAAGAGGCTAGCAGCGACTAAGAGGCAAAAAACAAGCGCACAGCCTCGTTTTCGTTTGCGCGATATGACGTCACTTCGCTCAAATTGCTTATTTAAATACGTAATTTCACAAGGAGAAGGCGAAAAATAGTGGGAAAAGTATCAGTGTAATTGTTTTTCGCCTCTTTATCATAGCAAGCGTCTTTATCATGTTCTCATGCCATTTTCAATACATCAGTACACGATAAAGAGGCTAGCAGCGACTAAGAGGCAAAAAACAAGCGCACAGCCTCGTTTTCGTTTGCGCGATATGACGTCACTTCGCTCAAATTGCTTATTTAAATACGTAATTTCACAAGGAGAAGGCGAAAAATAGTGGAAAAAAGTATCATTCATCATTTCACATAAATACGTAATTTCACAAGGAGAAAGCGAAAAATAGTGGAAAAAGTATCATATCATAGCAATATTATCTTGTATTTTATCATCAATCATACCAACCCCGGACTTGTCCTTTGACGGTATCTGAATTTGATAGGAAATGGACCTAAAAATGAAGGCTAATTAAAGCAAAAATGAGTAGATACAAGTGCAGCTTTGCTTTTTCCACAAATGATGTGTATCCAAAAAGGGACCAACTTGGTGAGAATTTACGCCAACAACCTTTCATTTGCAGCAAAGAATCGACTCGACCAAAAACTGCCAATTTTTCTAAGGCAGTGGCGTTATTTTTGGCAAAAAATTGATCAATCAAAAATCACCATTTTCCTAAAACTATTGATGGTCCAAAAATCACTAATTTTCAAAGGCTATAGAGTTACTTTTTTGGTCAAAAATCGTTGGGGCCAAAATTTCAAAGAGCATCGCCTTGGCTTTTGGCCAAAAATTGAGTGATCCGCAAATCCCAATTTCAAATTTCAAACCTAGATTTTTGCCCATAACTAGAGGGGTCCAAACGAACAAATTTTTCAAAGGTTATCGATTTTATTTTTGGCCAAAAATAGAGGCGTTCAAAAGTCCATATTTTTAAGGTGTATAGCCTTTTTTTTGGCACAAACTATAGGGTTTCAAAAATTCCAATTTTGCAAAGGGTGTCGCCTTGGTTTTTGGCCAAAACTAGAGGGGTCTAAAAGTCAATATTTTTCAAAGGGTATAGCCTTAAATTTTAGCCAAAAATGGAGGAGGAAAAACTTTCTTATTTTCAATTGAATTTAGCCTTGATTTTAGTCAAAATCGAGTGGTCAAAAGTTTCACTTTTCTAAGGGTATAAGCTTGATTCATGGCCAATATAAAGGAGTTTGAAACTCCCAATTTTTCAAAGGCTATAGCCTTGATTTCAAAAGGGCCTATTTTTGCAACAAAGCTACGGATGTTACCCTTACCAAGAATCAGAATTTCCAAAAGAGGCCTATTTTTGGAAAAAAGCAAATGGGGCCTATTTTTGCAAAAAAAGCATTAACGACGAAGGGCTGAAATGGAAGGATCAATATAAATCACTGACAGGAAAGTTAGCAGGTGGTTTATCATCTTTGAAAAAACTTAAAGACATTCTTCCCCAATCAACGTTATGTGATGTATCTCTCTGTTTGAGATTCACCTACGCTACGGAAACGTAGTGTAGGGCAGCATCTCTTCATTCGAACTTCAAGCACTTCAACGTTTCCAAAACAGAGCCCTGTCAATTATAGAGCGCGCAAGATTTAAGGACCCATGGCCTAAAAATGGCTACGCGTTGTAAATTTTATTCGTTTTGATCGCTCTGTTATGGTTTATAAGATTATAAACAAGCTATGCCCTGAGAGCCTTCGGAATATGTTCAAACAGAGATGGTCTATATCAAATTATAATACGAGGAATGATAGAGAACTCCATATTCCCAGGCTAAACCTTGATTTTATAAAGAAAGGATTTCATTACTCTGGCATTAAGGCTTGGAATGATATTCCAGTTAAAATCAAAGAACTGTCATCGCTTCGCCTGTTTACAACACATTTGAAAAGCATTTGATGAGCCTTGATAATTAATTCAAGCTCCCTCAAGAACGACTCCCTGGAGATCACGTTTAATTATCTATTATGTTTACATTTTTAGTTTCAGATCTGTAAGTTTATATTTTACTGAAGGGCTATCGTTGTAAATGAATTATTTAAAGGGGTTAACCTTATAGCAAAGGGGTTAACCTTACTTTTTGCCCAAAAATTGGTTCTTCTGAAAAAAGCCTATTTTTGCAAAAAAGCGAAGGGGTTAACCTTACCTTTTACCCAAAAATCTGTATTTCCGAAAAGGGCCTATTTTTTTTTCTATTCATAATAAATTGAAACTAAACTAAATACATTACTACTGTACCGATCTTGGCGTAAGAAGACACAAGGTCATCTGGCCTACACCAAGAACGGTACTTACAATTTGCAAATAACTTCAAGATATAAATATATGACAAAAAGACAAAAATACAGCAATACGAAGGACAAAACAAAACAAGAAAACAACACACAAATAAGGAGACTGGCAGTTCCACACCAAACCATACTTTGGGTCTAACCTTTCATATTGTAGACTTCCATCATCCCTGTACCATCACATAGCTACTGGACGGTACAATGACGAGGGAAGTCAAGCACTATGGGAAAATGTGGGTGGTTTGGTGCTGAACTGTCTGGAAGATAAGAGGGAGAGCTAATAGATTATTGCATTATTTCAAATTGATTTCATATTGATCCACGGATACCAACGTGCCCCCCAAGGGAAAGGACGAAAAAAAATCCCTATTTTTGCTAATAAGCAAAGGGGTTAACCTTACTTTTTGCCCCAAAATCGGTATTTCCGAAGAAGGCCTATTTTTGCAAAAAAGCAATGGGGTTAATCGAGCAGTTACGTCAGTAACTGTGGTTAACGCAGCAGGCACAATGTTTTGTCAAAGTCAATCATGCATTACTTCCTGACTCATCGTTCGTCGTTCGTCGTGTGGTTGAGCTGGGTTCATATCCTAGCCAAAGAGCTCCTACTAAAGACCATTTTCAAAGTCCAAGATAATATCTGAAGCTATAATTTGGTGTCAGAATAATGGCTCAGGTAACAAGGCTCCATTTTGAAGATAATTTTATCTCGTTGTGCATCCATGTTGGCATGAAATAGCATCGCAGTTTGTGTTC
>REGL01002884.1:11666-29129 GCA_004194395.1 Aurelia aurita complex sp. Pacific
TAAAACGAGTAGAGACACATTTAAGACGAATGTTTTATGCAAAAAGGCAGTTTAGTATGTAGACATTAAAAGAAAAATAGCCAACCTTTCTTCTATTCAACGAGAAAGGATATTTCTAGCTAAAAGCTCAGTAGACCCACTTTACCCCGTAGACCCAAATTACCCCACCCTACCCTACCTTTTTGAGTCTGTACAAACAAAATGACACCATCAGACAGTCCTAAAACATGGCTGATTACTTGAAAATAAATTCTAAATGGTATCTGCTATCATTTAACAGTGCTGTTCATTTACACCAATACAAATTCTCATGTCTAAATTTGTGCCGATTCCAATCAATTGATCAATGACCTGAAAGAATCAATCAAAAATCCCACTTATCAGACTCATGTCCATCAACAGCCATCACCAATGAATGACTGGTTTCCAAATCAAAAATCGACAAAGGCTCGTGTGATTTCGTATTTTCATACAAGTTAGAAGACATAACGCTCAATCCAAAAGTATCCACACTTGTTGATTGGTTCCTGTCGTATTGTCTCTTTCCAGAGGAAGTTGTACTGGGCATATGGTTTAGATTGAGCCAATCAAGATCATTAGCTGGTGAAAAACAGGACTCGCTATCGATATCCATGTCGTCACCAATTTGCAATGGTGACAAGTTCAATGATTGTGGCTCCATCGAATAATTCAAGGAAGCATTGGAAGACTTGCTGATGATATTCGAATATGAACCATGTGCAGCAACAGTTTGATTTTCAAACGAGAGGTCCCCTCCTAATAAATTTAAGTCACCTGGAAGTGATCCATAGGGTCGATTGACAATTGAGTGTAAAGTGTTGTTTGGATGTAGAGTCTTGCTTTTGGAGCAGGCTGAACGTTGCGAATTCAATTCATGCTTCACTGGTATGCCATAATGCAAATTTTCGGAGAAGGTTCTTGTAGCTTCTGCAAACGCTGCAGCTTGTAAGCTGTTGGTATTCGAAGGCAGCATAGAGCTTCCTGAAATTTCTACAATAATGAAATAACATAATGTGACATATGACAATGCGCAGTGGTAGTCAATGAAATTCAAATTTATTTCTGTACGTTTGATCTCGGAGCACCCTGATTTCTAAATAGTAAGGTATTGAAAATGAGAATAAAATGGGACCGAAATGGGTCAGTATGAGGTAAAACACGCCACTGGAAAATTAATGGATGTAGCTGCTGTTGGGCATTGGTCGAGGAACATCAGTTTTTAACAGGTGCACCAAAAGAAGATCAGCCGTTTGAAAATTCAAAGTATCAAGAGTACTGGTTACATTTGAATGAGATAAATTCTGTCTGATAACCGTAAAATCATTTTGCGATTTTTCTCGTGCTTTTATGAGTATTAAAATTACACAAGGTGTCTCATAAAAAACTTCCCATTTTGAAATTCTAATGTCTCGCAAACTGCATATCAAAGCAAATTAAAGCAAATTAAAGTAAAAAAAAAAACGAGCGAAATCCACGAAATCTACGACGAAATGCAATCAGTCTAAGTAAACATCGTTTATGTAGCTTTTCGTAATTGTACCGGGTGTCCCAAAAAAAACGCAACGGATTTGATTGGGACTAGCGACAAGAATTTAGGTCGAATCAATCCACAATAATTTTTTACATAATCCTCGATAGCTAACTTGAAGATGGATACCTTGTTTGATGATATTGGTGCATTGAAAGTTGGAATATTAATTTTGAAAGTTCAAATTTGCCTGAACCTCCAAATCAGAGCTTGTGGCTTTTAGCCTAAACTGCAAACGCGCTATTTTGGGAATCTCCTGAATGACAGTGAAATAAGAGAATAAAGCCTCATGCTGAGGAAAACATTTGAATAGAAATTCAATCAAATTCATCAATTTTTTCCTGAAAAGACATCCTTTTTTGTGCTTCAAAAGTTTCGAAAAGTTAACATTGCATCTGTCTCATAAAATAAAGTAATCCACAAAATAGATTGCTTGGGTGTGAAAATGAATTAATTCTTGCAATCTGTCATGACTTTAATGAAATGTATTTTGTACGATCTTTCTTCGAATGATTGCGAAATAAGAAATCAAATATACCCAAGGGAAAATTATAAATGGATAAGATCCTTAAAACTGCTCATTCATGCTTGGCTCTTTTGCAGGTGCACTATGATTGAAGAAATATATTCCTTTGTGAATTTTCCCCTCGGCATTGTTATGTTTGTCAATGTTTAGCTTTCAAATTTCAATTGAAATGTGTGCCTAAACATGTGTGCCTTAGCATGCTCACACTACTACACATTGCACATGACTGACGAGATTCCTCAAGCGCGTTTTCAGTTAGGCCAAAACCCGAAACCTCTGGTTTGGAGACGGAAGCAAATTTGGACTTTCAAGATTGATATTCCGCCTCTCCATGCACCAATATCAACAAACAAGGTATCTATCTTCAAGTTAGCTATCGAGCACTCTATCAAAAATTATTTTGGATTGACTGGACCTAAATTCTTGTCGCTAATTCCGATCAAATCCGTTGCGTTTTTTTTTGGGACACCCGGTATATTTAGATGTAATTTAGTTTAGTGTTCTATGTAATGACCCTGGGATAGTCATGGGTTCTTGCTTCCCGGGTTATCATCTTAGTTATGTAGTTAAGTAATTTTTAAGTATAGTCGTAAGTACCTCGTTTTTGTAAATTTTATATTGAATAAAAAAATATATCAAAGCAAAGCAAATAAAATATTTTTTAAAAAAGCGATAAACATTTACTATCTGAGCACCAGTTTGAGAAATTGAGCAACTGGTACAAACGTGCGGGGCTGTCAAAATGTTATCAAACTTTCACCATTTTTAAATAATGTCTTTAAACATCCCTGCATTGAAGACTACATTACTGGGATGATACCAAGCAAACGATACATAACTTTGTTGCCAAGTCACATGACGTCATTTTGCACCTTGCCAATTGACCACACATTCCCCCTGATAATATGGGGCTCTTTTCCCTAACGAATCAACTAAGTTAAGCTCACAGAATAAAAGCTACCTGCCCAACTAAAGCAATTAAAGCAACAAGGGAACATCAACAAAGAGTATGGCACGCCAAAAGGGAAAATAATATGAAAACATAGATTTTGTAATACGACGAGGATTTCGTAATAACATCGGTATTTTATAGTATGAACCAGAGAATCATGATAGATAAACCATATTTTGTAATAAGAAAATGCGCTTCTTGCAATACGAAAGCGCAACCATTACAACACGACCAAACATTTCATAATAAGAGAAACCTGATTTTATAATACGAAAATCTCTCCAATTCACACACAAACCGATAAGGCACTGAACCTTGAACAATAGAAATTCTGGCGGAGAGACAATAGTAATAACAATAGTGATTGTTGTAAGAACGACCCGAAAACGCCAAAATCTGCGTTTTCAATTGTCCTTGCTGTTGTCTTTCCGCTAAATTTTCGTTTGTACAAGATTCTATGCCCCTATGGTTTCTATGTGAAACGAAAAAGTCTACAAAGGCTTGTTCGCGCATCTAAAGTCATGTGGCAATACTCTAGGGAAGTTCTGTATATACTGTTTGCAATCATGGCACAAGTTTGCTTGTTGCGAAATAAGTTATAACATTCAAAAGAGGTTTTATCAAGAGGCTTTATCAATACCTGACATGAAATGGCGTAAACAGGCCTCGACAAGCCTTCGCCGATTTTGTCTGTTGGAGAGGCAGTCACTCCGCCAAACCTGGAGATGTTTTAACCGGCATCCAAACAGCATACAGCTCAAATCCTTACTGGTTGCTGAAGCACGCGGAAATCATCCAATTTCACGGTACTCAGCCAATCAAATCGCCTGTTTCTAACTCCGTGATATCAAATCGGTCGCTGAAAGAATTCTTGAGTACCCTCACGAAAATTGAAATGGCTACTAAGTTACAATAATTACATGGAATTTTTTGAAAAATCGATAGAAGGGATGCCCCCTGCAGTTTGTAGCGTGCTCAGACAAATATCTCATTTGGAGCCGAAATTGTATTCATTTTCCGGTCAACGAATATTGACCTTCGTTAAAACATTGATAAAATTCGCTACAAATAAAATATAAGGATAAACATCTCAGTGATCATGGATAGTGCCCTAAGGAATAACCCAAACACTTTCCCTTCTTTTACATATCAAAATCGCAGACGATTTTCAGCGATCTCTGTCAGAAATGTCATTTGGGCCTCAGCTTCTCACCGATTAAACCTTATGCGTTGGCCCCAATAAGGCTTAGTTTGTATTCTTGAGCTAAATGATTCACTTACCAATGACTCAAGCAAGAATTTAACTTCATTTTCAATTTAATGTCTCAAAATTTTGTTCAAAAACATCCAGTATTGAGAAATTTCTGCAAATTTGTTTCGTTCCGTCTTTCTCTACAAGCGCAAGTAACCTGCTCAAATATCACATTACTAGGTTATTTTAAAACAAAGTAAAGCGATTCGACACAGTTGATGCAGTCATGAACAGATTTGGCACGTCTGTCTTCCTCAATTCATTCAAATGGAAACAAAAGGGATGAAACACTTTTTGGCTGTTTGGCACATTAATGAATAGATTTTAGATTGAATAAATTAATTGAATAGATTGAATCGTATTGAATTGAATAGATAGAATCGTATGAATTGGATAGTAACTCCCCGGCCTTGTTCCAGTGTTTCCCAATGCAGGCTGATCACGCGTAATTTTTATAACAAACTAAGAATTTGAGCATACTCAGAGTTTCATAATAGTTCCACAGCAGCCTTCGTGTTTGCCATGGTGAACATTTCAAGCAAAGTCTTTTCTGAAGGTTTTCCAATGCTTAGACATTACGCAAAAACCTTGTGAGTAATATGATACAGGAAAAAAGTAAAAAATAAAATATGCCAAGGACTTCCCTGTATCAAATTAAATAGTTACTTAAGTTAAATTTTATTTTTGGAGTACTGGAGTTTCGTCATTTTTGATTATTTAAGAGAGTTTCTTATGAGCAGTTTCTTATGAAAAAATACGTGCGCAGGAGAAGGAGATGATCATTAGAAGAGAGGGATAATCATGAACTCAACCATGTTCATGTTGCAACACACATCAATAACCTCATCAACAGCTTTACAATAATCTTTTTAAAACTAAAATACAGCACATATTTGAGAAAAGAGACTTTCGTGGGGTCAAAATTTTCGTAGGGTCAAACAACTGGATAACCCTAACTTTTACGAAAAACACAACAAAGACATTAAAAATAAAGTTACAATTACAGTAAAACAATACTTACAAGAAATGAAACGGGAAGAACACATAGACAGCGATACATACAGTTATCTGACCCCACGTGACCCAAAATGTTCTGGTTCTACATACTACCTAAGCTACACAAAACAGCGAAAAACTCCCTGGCAGACCCATCATCTCTGCTAATGGCCACCCTAAAGAATGCATCTCCGAATTCGTCAGTGACACCCTTAACCCCCTCGTCTTTAAACTTCAATCCTTTCTTAAAGATACGACTCACTTTCTAAATATGCTCTTTGATATCGGCACTCTTCCTTCTCGCTTCTCGTTACTTCAAATGTATCTTCACTCCATACTAACATACCCCACTTTGAAGGCATTCATGCTGCCAAGGAGTACCTTGACAAACACACCACACAAAATCCTCCCATCCAAACCATCTGTGACCTTATAGGCACCTTTTTACGCAATAACAATTTTGAGTTTAACCCTAATCCATATGGGCTTTTTTGAAGCTACCATTCATGGAGGGGGGTGCTTTCCATCCCCCCTCTCAAAACTGCCTTAGACTCATCCGAATTCAATACAACTTGGCACAGTTATTAGAACAGGTAATTTGTAGCTCCTAGCGTAATTTGGGTGTGGCTGCCACACCTTGTGACGTCACAGTGACGTCACGAAGCTAAAAATCTGTGAAAATCAGGCTTTCAAGTTGAATTCAAGTTTAGTGAAGATTTTGCATGAAATTTGTGCAGTTTTTGGTTCAGTTTGTCAACATATTTGGTGATAAAATATTATTTTATTGAAAATAACGATTTTGGAGTGATATTTTGGCAGAAATTAGCCGATTCTTATGACGTAATTTGTGCGATTAATTTATTCTATGTAAAAAGAGACCAAAAGAACCTGCAAAATGGTGATTATCTATAACAAATGTATCTTTAGAGTGTTTTTCATTGAAAAAGTTCGAAAAAACTTGAAAAAATTGCTAATTAGTCCAAAATGGCGGCCAAAATGACGTCATTATCAAAAAATGCTGACATCATCAAATTCCAGAAATTCCGGTATCAAATTGAAGCCCTTTGTTTACTGATTCATTTGCTGTATAATACTTCATAATTCAATCAAATAATTCCATTGAAATAATTGAAAACAATGATTTTGCTGCTACCTCCTTCCAAATATGGGCATGTCACGTGACCTGTGAGTCCTATTGTTCAAAAATTTTTCCACCAAAATGTGGCTAATAGATAATTAGTAAAAGTCAGGGAGGCTGGGGACATAGTAAATGTCGTTTAAAAAAGCGGCAAATAAAACCTTGAGGGGGGGGGGGGTGGAATCCACCCCCCCATGTGGATTAGGGTTAACGGACAGTTCTATTTGCAGACACACGGCACAGCTATGGGCACTCGCATGGCACCCCCATCCTCAAATCTCCTTATTTATTCAATATGTCTTTGAAGAAAATGCCCTAAAAACGCACTTCACAAACCCCTGGTTTGGTGGCACTACATGAACGATATTTCTTTAATTTGGACTCACGGAGAGGAAAAACTCACAGAATTCATATCCACACTCAACAACATCCATCCCAATATAAAATTTACCAGCGACATATCTTCTACCAGCACACAATTCCTAGACGCCACAGTAATACTTAACGAAGAGAACAGCATCTCGACAGACCTCTAAGTCAAACCCACAGACACACCCCAAACATACGACAAAGTCCATACCATACAGCCTTGCACTACGATAACGACGCATATATGCTCCAACAATGACATTTTTAAGAAACGCACAAATCAACTGCTTACATACCTTACAAACAGAGGATACAAACGCAAACACGTACGTAACGAAATATGGAAGGCTTCCAAAATAATGCGCGAATCTAGCTTTTTTTTACATAATATATTCCAAATAAAATTTACAATACACATTACGAACTACATTGCTAACAAAATTACTCTACAATACTACTAGGACGATCAACCCCAGGGATCAAAAGGCTGTCTACCCCGAGGCCATTAAATAAAGATAATAAAGGAAATGAAACTACTTTAACTACTTTGAATACGCGACAAAATCGGGTGGCTTATGAAGGGATGCGCAAGTGGCGACAGAAATGCACTCGAATCGACCAATTTCATAGATAAAATGTAGCGTGAGCTCAAGAATATGTCTATTTAGTGAAATGGGAAAATCGATATTGCCATATAATAAAAGTTGTAATAAAGCTTCATTTGCAGGATCTACATATCCAAGTGGTCGAATTAATGCAAAGATTCCAGTGAGAAGGTCTCGTCTTTTTAGACGTTGAATACCGTTTGCATTTGAGTACCGTTTAAACCAACTCACTCCCAGAAACAGCCACAATTCCTTGGAAATTTGAGCATCTTCAAGGGAGCAATCCTGTTTCTCAAAAATTGCGATGCATACCCCCATGGTCCAGGTGTTTGAAAGCAATGTTACCATGATCAATACAATCCCACCCCTGAGTGAGGCAGCATCGCTTGATTGCCTGATTCGCTTCAATGACTTTAACATTACGAGGAGTGTCATATCCTTGTAGAAACATTGAGGATACTGCTACCTTGATGTCTGGGTTGAGATCTTTCAGCTTCTTTGTGGTAAAATCGATATTTTTGACAATTTTGTCCAGCTGAATGCCTTTTGCTATATCGTTACTGCCAATATGAATAATGACTTCATCACAGGAGGCCAGCTCACTATTGATCACTTGTTTATGACGTGACAGAATCTGATTACTGTGGACACCCCCAATTCCATTGGCAGATGTTTGTTTTGATAACAAATGGCTTTCACCTAGCCTTCTTACATGGCACAGTGACCCAGAGCACGGAAAAAACTCGAAAACACAAAACCTTGCAAATGCAAAAATTTCAATGCTATCATACAAAGGACACATCAAGCTATTTAGAACAAAAATCCGTATGGAAATCGGACGAACGACTGCGGCGAAATTGCAATTTGAAGTTGACCAAAACTGTCAGACATTGGTTTTGTTTATATTTCCGGTGTATCACATTTCAGATGGGCGCAAACCAAATATTTCTACCACTCATAGTCGCCCGACTTCAATAAACTTTTTTTTAACTTGACCTCAATGTTTAAACAATTAAACAATATAATAATTCAATGTAACTATATCAATTTATATGTTCATTTCACACATATTTACCATGGTGTATTTTTAGCAGTAAAACAATACGAGACACCTAAATTTTCCCTTTTTTTATTTTTATTCAATGAAAACAATTAAAAGTAACAAAGAACAAGATTTATAAACTACGTGCCATCCATAGTGGGAAAGGACATATTGTCAGCGAGTTCCCACTATGAATGACACAATTTCAAATGTATCAAATTAATTTGACTAGTACACACGTACACATACGGACTTACATACAAACATACACACAGATACATTCACACATAGATACAGTCACTAACATGTCAAGCACGAATTCTTTGTTTCCAGAGGATGCTAGGTTTCGTAATCTACAAGATCAAAACGCTTGGATGATTTAATGNTATTCAATGAAAACAATTAAAAGTAACAAAGAACAAGATTTATAAACTACGTGCCATCCATAGTGGGAAAGGACATATTGTCAGCGAGTTCCCACTATGAATGACACAATTTCAAATGTATCAAATTAATTTGACTAGTACACACGTACACATACGGACTTACATACAAACATACACACAGATACATTCACACATAGATACAGTCACTAACATGTCAAGCACGAATTCTTTGTTTCCAGAGGATGCTAGGTTTCGTAATCTACAAGATCAAAACGCTTGGATGATTTAATGTACTTTATTGTAGCTTGAAGAATTATTCTGTTCATGATATACGGATATTCAGCACTTCCAATTTTCCCTTATCTACCGGGTGCGCCAAAATAAACTATGCACGTTTGGCAGGCCACAATAAATCGTACACTGGACAGATTTTGAAGATTTATGACTTAATCGTTAGCAGAAAGCCTGAATTAGATGCTGGGAGTTTTCGTAAATTTTTTCATTTTCAGTTTTTAGAGCTAGAAGCGAGTTTCCTAAAATTTTAGTTTTCAAAAACACCGAAAACGGTAAAAAAACATCGATCAAGTTTTCTAAAGAATCGACATGAAGGGACAAAGAGAGAACTTGTTCGTGGTGATTTGCGATTTAGAAATTGACCAATTGTAATCTGCCAGACGAGAGTTCGTACTAAACCCCAAACTCCCCCTGAAAATGTTTTCTCTTTGTTCATTCATATTGAATCTTTTAAAATTTGATCGATGTTTTTTTTATCGTTTTCAATGGTTTCGAAAACGAACATGTTAAGAAACTTACTTCTAAGTCCTAGAATCTAATTCAGGCTTTCTGCTAAAGATTAAGTCATAAATCTTCAAAATTGGTCCAATGTACGATTTATTGTGGCCTGCCGAACGTGCATAGTTTATTTTGGTATACTTGGTAGTGCAAACAAAAAAAGTGTGCAAAATAGAGTCTTAAAAACTCATTCCACATCAACCTTTAGGTATTGATGAAGATTTCTGCCAAACGATTTGTACAGGATCGTACAGGTAAAAATGTTACAGCTCATTTAAAAAGGCAAGTCATTTAGGCCCATTTCTGCTTTTTTCAGTGGTTTCCGTTGCTAAAATGTGTATTTTATTTCAAGGCTGTTCTACCGCATAATTTTCTTTTCCAATTGTACGATTGTAGCTGAGTGCAACTGCACAGTCGTAAATCCAAATGAAGAGAGGAATCTTTTTCATATAGGAAGAAAATTAAGAATGAAATAACTTGCACCAGACATGGGTCTAGTGTAGTTTTAGCAAATCAAACAGACTTGGCTTTTCATATAAATAACTTTTTTTTATATAATCAATTAAAATATAACAAACTCAACAAGTACATCTACTGTGCCTATCATGGCGGGAATAGACACTAGGTCATCGGAGTTCCCACCATGAAAGGCATTTACAATTCAAAAATTACAATATACTAAAAGAAAGAACAACAAACTACAAAAAAAAAGTTAATGTCTGTCTCACATTTGATGTCAGGCAATGACATCAAACATTTTATAAATTTGGGAGAAAATAGATGCAAGGCAGTGAACAGAGGGCTCCACGCGCGGACAAAAAGCCGCCACCCCTCGTCACACGTGCCACCCCACCGGGATAACACATGAAACTAAAGGGCAGCAGCCGCCCATCCACACAGCAGGACCCAATCCACTCACCACCCCGCACCCGCACCCTAAGTTAAAAATTTACAGTTGTCTATCGCCTAACATCAAATGAGAGACAGAATTTTCTACAAAAACTACCAAAATCATTCAAAAGGATATTTGGGGGGGGGGGGATGCTGCTGCTTTGTTTACGCTTCAATCGAATCTCTTCGTTGCCTTGATGTAAGTAATTGTTGCTTCCATAATCATCCTATTTGTAATTAGGGTTAGGTCTGCATTTCCAAATAAGATTAAATGGCATAAGGATTGTGTGTCCAATCCTACTATATCTAACCCAGGAAAATCCGATAAGCTGCCGGTCGTGCTTCTTCGAAAAAATCAATAACTTTGGCGATGCAAAGCTCAAGTCTACATTTGCATCTATCAACTACAGTTCATTGAAAATGTCTTGAATAATAGCTTCCTCTTGGTTCGGAACATGAACAGTCTCACATGGCTGGACTTTTCGCTTTGATACATTTCGTCTAGCATGGGCAATGGCTGGAGCAGATGTGATGAGCATCCGGACAAATATGTCGTGGATATTTGCTGAAACCGATGTTTGATGCAATCTGCAACCAGCATCACTTCTAAAATTGCGTATGTGCTTGTTCCAAGACTCTAATCCATTCTCAGACCATATAGCTTTGGCTTTCCTTCCATTATTTGAAACAGCCGCCAATTATGCGCGAGCATTTGATGAACAGATAGGCTTATCTTAACCCATGGAAAATGCAAAGCCAGATGAATCATCGTGTCGTAGCAGTGCTGCCTGAATTTCTCTATGTTAACAATCTTTTTATTGTCGACGCTCTCCGACACTGCAAGGCAAACGCTGATTTGGCTCAGGAAAATGGCGTAATTATTCCTTTCAACTCTGTTCTTGATCAGGCTACAAAGTGCGTCACAATTTTGCTGACTGAAAAAGCGAATCGCGACGGGACCTGTATTTGTGCTGCCCCCAGTTGAAGTCGGAGAATCAACTAGCGAACCGTCACAATTAAGATTAATGTGGCCGATTGCAGCAGCTTTTGCTTCTAAAACTTTTGCTTTCACCTGTGGGTTTGCCTCACTCCAGATAGGCCACTCATTGATGATATGCTACAATACTTTGAGACAAAAATCTAAAGAACGAAGTTCTTGGTGAAAGATGGAAAATAACCCACCAGATCGTGTTATCAACGGTTTGTGGCATTGACCTTTCCAACGAAGGTCATTATACTTGATAGCACCACTTTCAAGTTGCTCCCATCTTTCGATGCACTCTTCAATGGTCTTGGTTATTTCCATTCACTCAACTCCAGCTTCTGTCAAAGCTTCCAATTGGCTTGCATCTTTTTGTGTGATGTCGCAATGATGGCAAAATGCCCCCGAATCTCCCTGCACGATTTTCATTTGCTGACACAATACAAGAAGGAGTTGTTGCGCTGAGATGAATTATGGCGGCAGCAAATTTAACGCTCTCGAATGAAGACAGTAGAATACTGGTCTCAGAACATGGGTACTGGGAAACTTGGAATTTGTTCTGGGATTATATATCGTTGCAAAGAATCAGAACTGTCAGGCCTACCTTTGAGTACTTTTTCTGTCTCCATATTCTCCGTTGTACTGTTCACTTTGCACTTTCAGTCCGCTGGCATCACATCAGGCGATTCAACATTTCAGGCCAGCCATTTTTGAATGCTGTTGTATGTTGTTGTTGTCGTTGTCGTTGTATGCTCCTTCAAAGGGAGGCGCACAGCGCCGACCAGTGGGCAACTGAAGAAGCGAAGCGAATGGGAGTGCAATGATTTCAGTTCTTTTGAGGAGCCTCGCTCCAGGCGTGCTACATTCCAAGTTCTCAAAAACAATAGATGGCATGGTAGTGACGTAAGAACCATGGCAAATCCTGCACATGACAGCCACTGACAGCACATCAACTCAGCTCGAGGACAGGGGGTACCTACCAACTTTTATGAGTAACTAAGCCTCACTTTGACTGCTCAATATGAGGTTAGCAAATAAGGCGCGCTTTTTCACAAATTTGCTACACAGCAAATGGACAAAGATGATTCAAATGGGCTTCTATTATCCATGATATGGGTGAGTATGATTTTGCGTAAGTTTTTGTAATGGGGCTGTTCATTAGAGACGGGTGATTTAGTCTTCCTGGGGAGGGGGTGGAAGATATCTGGGGAGAGGTTTCAAATTTTACCAGCATCTAAAGAGGGGGAGGACAAATTAGTTATATCGTAAGTAAGGATGAGGGCAATCAGGTCAGGGCATGAAAAAAGTTTTATGTGTATAAACTGGTTTTTCGTCAGGTCTAACAAAATAAACTGCTCAAGTCTGCCAGCTCTGTGCTCTTTTCTCGGCTGTCACAATGTAAATCTTCTTGCAGTTGAAATAAGGAGAGTACTGTATAGTGAAAAGTTTACCATATAAATTGCATTGGGAGGGGGCTGATAATGTTTTCTGCTATTTTGGAGTTGGAGGGAGTACCAATATTTCCAAGCAAAGTACAGTAGAGAGGTGGAGCCAAAATTTCATCAAATATTCTAAAATCTATAGGTTTTGTCGCCATTTCAAACAGATACAAGGTCAGCACAACTTTTGTGAAATGTAGTACACTCAAAATTCAATAATTTTTTTTACAAAAAATCAAATATGAGTAGAAATTGCAAAACAGTCGGCAGTTTGGCTGGTCACACTTATCAAAAACGTTTTATGATAATCAAAAAATGTTTCTGTTTGCACCGAAAAAAGGAGAAATCCAGGTTGCTCGCTAGCTATTGAGTACTTATCAAAAACAGATACTGGCAGGTTTTGCAAAAAGAGGAACTCAAATACCCTCAAAAAAAAAGGTCAGCTTGAAACAAGCTTGTGCAAGCTTGACAGAAGCATGATTTTGGCTTGAAGGAGCTTGAATTGAGTATGCTCGACACAAATTCGGCCAACTTGTATGTATGATTAGAGCTTGATCAAGCTTGACAATTAATCTCAAGCTAAGATTATTCTCAGACATACTACAATCAAGCTAATTGAGTTTGCCTTCAGTTCAGAAAATGCATTCTGCTAGCCAGTGCAAGTTGTGCAACATTCTTATTGAATCAAGCTTTAAAACGTCCTGAACGTATACTCAAAATAACTTGGTATCAGGCTTACAGCATGCTGCAAAAATACTCAATATTTTGCGAAGGGTGATGACTTTACAAGTATTATTTGTAAAAATAGCCTTAGATAACGGACTCATCATATTAAACCCATAAACGCAACAAAAACACCGAAATCAGTAGAAAGAAGACTATTAACTCCTGTAAAAGAAACGATTACCTAAATAAACCTGTAATAAGAGAAAAACTGTTGAATCCTGTAAGACAAAACCGAATTAACCTTAAAACCTGAAAGGAAAGAATTAAGTTAATAACTTACCAGTAACTGCTGAAAAGATAAACGTGAAGTCACCAAATACTAGTTTCGTCGCACTCTCATCAGTTTGGTTCGTGCGAAGAACAAATTACCAATAAAACAGGCCACTTTTATAGCAGACGAACAAAACAAAACCGAAACGCCATTAGCACCTAAGCCAACTTGTTGGCTAAACCCAATAGACACCCGCCAAAGATCAAAGCCATTGGCGCAAATTAGAACAACTGCAATGTGAAAACAAACTCCTTCTGTCGGCAGAGGGAGGGATCCGGAAGTTTAATAAACACCGCTTCCAAAACCTTGAGGTGGAAGGCAGACCTAGCCCTACCTAAGAATTCGGAAACAATCCTCGCTATAGTTGCTACCATACTCATTACTGTTCAGTATGTGAGTACCAATGGCAAAATCATTTTTTTGTTTAGCCGAACCAGTTTTACATTTTCGTTTTGGTTGACACCGACCGTTGCACCTTTCCTTATTGCTAGNAGTCCCAAGGGTACACAAAACACACAAAGTTACTCAAAAAGGTCAAAGTTCAAAAGGTCAAATCGTCATATCGTTCTTCAGAGTCCAAAGTCCAAATTCTAGCAACAACAACAACAACAACAACAACAGAAACACTTAACAAACATAAACATATTCAACACTTGCATATTTTTCATATATTTATCGACGTCAGTCTCAACAAGAAATCCAACGGGCGCTGTGAGCGCTTTTATGACAGGAAACAACCTCTGTCAACCTATTACCTGAGGCTGACGTCGATAAATATATGAAAAATATGCAAGTGTTGAGATGTGTATAAGAGACAGCTATTTGATGATAGCAGATTGGACATCGCCTACCATTTGCATTTAAAAGTTCCCTTTGGCACCAGCTCCTGCTCTTGAGTTTGCAATTTAGCGCGAACCAAAGTATCTTTAAGGTTTTTTGCCCTCCTGAATGAAAGGAACATTTTTTTCTGCCCAACAGTTTGCGATTATCGTCATCGACAAGAAGGATATTTGTGCAGTTTTGCAAAATATTGCTGATCTAACTAAATATATTCTCTATTATTATATGGATGGAAATCACATTAGGAAGTATTAGTGGAAGGATGTTTCATTTTGAATGTTAAGAGCCCAACTATACATATTCTCCTCCGTAGACCTCCAACTAGTTATCATTTAACCCCTATGTTTGCCCCTAAAGCCCAGCAATTGCCTACTTACCGCCACTTTCCCAAATAAGGGTGCATATGGGCACTTGAAAATTCAAACTAGAATTTCTCCACCTGAAGGTGGTACCTACTTCCTGTATAACCTGGTCTCGAATGAAAAACTTATTGATCTGAAAATGGAGTTATGAGCTCTAACATTTCTTGTTCACGTTGAAGACAAAACCTACACGATTTGTACACCTTCTTGCATGTGACAGCAAAGGGGGAGTGTTGACACTTTCGTCCATCACCTTGCTAACAACCAAGAATCTTCTGTTTGAGAGCATAGCCCTCAAATCTTTTCTTTTGTGGAAAGCTCCCGTGGGGTTCTGCTCCACGCTCTGATCAGATCGCATTTTCTCCTAAAATTGACCAATCAGGTGCCGTCGTCCGAAATTTTGATGAAAATCGATTTATCCGATCGTGCAATGATTTTTTCCGGAGAGTGGTCAAAACGGCCGAAAATGGCCTAAGTTTTGCTGCGAAACGCGAAAATAAATGCAACGACGGCACCTGATTGGTCAATTTTAGGAGAAAATGCAATCTGATCAGAGCGTGGAGCAGAACCCCACAGGAGCTTTCGACAAAAGAAAAGATTTCACGGCTATGCTGGAGCATGCGACATTTTACTCATGGCCAATTAACTCCGAGTGCAGCATTTTCTAATTCCAAAAAGGCACAGCACACCGATAAAAGTCCGGTGATAGCTCCAAAACATTCGGCCGCAAAAGGCCAAGGCCAAAGTGCCATTTTCTCAATTAATAAGAGGTAAAACACGACAAAGCTCGGTATTAAAAACCTCGCATTCTGCCGAGAAAGTCAGCCTCAGGTAATAGGTTGACAGAGGTTGTTTCCTGTCATAAAAGCGCTCACAGCGCCCGTTGGATTTCTTGTTGAGACTGACGTCGATAAATATATGAAAAATATGCAAGTGTTGAATATGTTTATGTTTGTTAAGTGTTTCTGTTGTTGTTGTTGTTGTTGTTGTTGCTAGAATTTGGACTTTGGACTCTGAAGAACGATATGACGATTTGACCTTTTGAACTTTGACCTTTTTGAGTAACTTTGTGTGTTTTGTGTACCCTTGGGACTCGTAGCTATAAGAGCGTTAGGCATGCATCTTGGGGCAGCACAATTCAGGTCAGATCATCAGAGCTCCAAGTCGAAGAAGAAGACGAAGAGAAGCTGCTCATGGCCGAGTTATCGAAGCTTTGTTAGGCCCGTAGGCCCACATACATACTGCAACAGCCTTATAGCTACGAGGACAAATAGATAGTAAGTTTCATTTATTAATTNGGCAGCACAATTCAGGTCAGATCATCAGAGCTCCAAGTCGAAGAAGAAGACGAAGAGAAGCTGCTCATGGCCGAGTTATCGAAGCTTTGTTAGGCCCGTAGGCCCACATACATACTGCAACAGCCTTATAGCTACGAGGACAAATAGATAGTAAGTTTCATTTATTAATTGTATTTATCTGTTTATTTTATTCGTTTATTTAGAGTTTATTCTGTAATTATTTATCTTGCATTTTCTTAGGTTTTTCGAAGTTGTTCTTTGTGCCTTTCACGTGTAAGATTCGTAGGCCTAACTTGTTGCATATGTTTTGATTTGAATGCTATTTAGAATTTAGATTATTTGTTTTCTGATAGATTATTCATAGTATTTTGATTTAATTAACTTATTTTCGTTTCTGTTAATTTTAGCGAACAATCATTGAGTTAATGAATGCCAGCATTGTGTTTTGTTTTGTGTCTGCTGGGTTCCTGGATTCGTTCGTTCCCTCTGTAGTTGGTTTATGCTGTGAAGCTACATCAGTTCGTATCTTGTCAAATAATCAAGATAGATCAATCAAGAATTATGTTGTGTGGAAATGATGATATTGATATGGAGCATATTTGTCGTTTGAAGCATGTCAGAGCGAATGCAAAGTGAGAATTAACTAAAGCCGTGAACTGTGTGGCGGATGTTCTCGTTGTTGGTCAAACCCTTGATGATGTGAGAGCTGCAAGGCAGGCTCATTGATCGATTCCATGATTTTAAATTGGCATGTGAAAGGTATCAGGCTGTGATCGCCGATGAAGTCGACATTGAAGAATGCCTTGCATACATGCACGAAGCTGAGACAAGATTTCTCGATATCAAAGAAAGAGTGTCTCTGTTGATTCATTCCCTTGAAACAAAGTCACCGCTGCAGGAGGACGATATTGGACCTGAAGATTCGGTAAGCGAAACTAAATCACGCCCTTCCAACTCTCTTGTTTCTTCAAGGAGCTCCAGGAACTCGAAGAAGTCTGGGAGATCTGCACTTCAGGACATGATGTTGAAGAATGCTACAACAAAAGC
>REGL01002885.1:12564-23821 GCA_004194395.1 Aurelia aurita complex sp. Pacific
TGAAACAAATGCCAAGCAATCATTGTCACGGCATTCAATGACACCTTTACGGTACATTGTTAACATTTCCGTGTTTTCGAGTATGGCCTATGTCTACTCAAAAACACAGAACTCTCGGAAATCACGGAAACCTCGGAACAGGTTCGTTCCAAGAGATCCAAGAGTTCCGAGGGTTCCGTGTTTTCGACCTGGTTTTTGGAGAAGATGAAAATTGTGCTTGCGTGCGAAAAAATTGGATATCACAGCAAGAACAAGATAGTTTTACTGGGTTTTAAAATACCGTAATGCTCCGGAAAACTTTGCTATACGGCGTTATACGGTAACTCTGTTATACCGGAAAACTTGAGTTTTCCGACGTTTTCCAAACATCGAACAGTCTCGGAAACGGACTCCTTGTTTTCCGTTGTTTTGCGGGTTCCGTACAACTCAGATATCCGACGCAGCAAAAGCCAGGAAAGTCCCGGAACATTCCTTAACATCTGTACAGTTTTCAGGAATACCCCGGAAAACTATAGTTGACGACTACGGATATCTCCGGATATCTCCGGATATCTAGGTAGGCAGGTGTTTTGCAGTCCCGTACAACTCAGATATCCGACGCAGAAAAAGCCAGGAAATCCCCGGAACATTTCTTAAAATCGATACAGGAATACTACGGAAAACTATAGTTGACGACTACGGATATCTCCGGATATCTAGGTAGGCAGGTGTTTTGCAGTCCCGTACAACTCAGATATCCGACGTAGAAAAAGCCAGGAAAGCCCCGGAACATTTCTTAAAATCGATAGAGGAATACTACGGAAAACTATAGTTGACGACTACGGATATCTCCAGAAATTTAGGCAGGCAAGTAGTTTATCCTTATTAAAACCTGGCTACACCCTGAAAATTCTATCATTCATGCAAGGAATACTAGATTTATGGTAACCGTCCAAACAACCAATAAATTTGGATTCACAACAACGAAGAGGATTAAATAAAAGAATGCACGTAGAAAATCCCTCTTCATGTCAATATCTAATTATAAAGTTCACCAACACACATAACGCAATTAAATAACATAAGAAATAGGCAAAATTTTGTAAAATGTTATGCATTGACGTTTTAGCTATTCTAATAAATTGAATGATATTTTGATACATTTAGTAGAATTTTTGAATGAGCACGATAGTGATAAAAGCTCCAACGCAACTCATTCCAACCTCGCATGAAAATAGAAAATATCCCTTGATCCTGAACCTTTAGTTTAGGTTGTATAGCAAAATTTCGTTTTTATTGTAAATTAGTAGTTATTGTAAGTGTTTAGCATGGCCCCCTGTAAAAACAATTATTCTTATTGAGGGGCTACCATGGCTAAAAAAGATAAAATCAAATCAAATCAATCTTTGCAGAAAAGCTAGAAGGTCAATTGCTGGATTTGAATTTGGTGATAATACAGAGTAAAATGAAGATATGGTATACAAGTTTAAATGGTGCGACTTATATCAGCAGCTAACAAAATGATGTTTACAAATATCATGAAAGAGCTATTTAGCCCTGTCTCCCTAACTAGGCCCAAATCCAAGCAACGTAGATTTTTACCACTGGGAAAATATAATGAAAGTAGTAATAGCAAGCCATTGTATTGCCCTGAAATTACATCTTTTTAAATGAGCCGTGAGACTCTCGAAATCCAACAAACCTCCAGGGATTGAATACAACAACCGTAATCTGGGCAGATAGCAAGATAATAATATACACGCAGAATAACCGAAAAAAGTAAAAAAAAATGACCTGCCAAAAATCAGTCAGGCTGAGGGGGATATGCATGATCAATTTCAACTGACAGTTTCAACTGAATATAGAATTCTGATCGTATAGAAGGCAAACACTGCCGTTTTTTACCATCAGCTTGAGCTGATCAGTCTTTTTTTTAAATTGGACCTATTCAACTATCCACTTTGAACTGAATGTCAATTATTCTTAAATCAAATTGCGACGCTAAGCCTTGCAGACGGACGCATTGTACTCGGACTATTTTTTCCGTAATGCAAAAGTTTCAAAAAGCTCAAAAGTCAGACGAAAAATGGCTGCAAAAGCAAAACGCATCGAGCAGACTATAACCAGATATTTCATCAATCTTTTTAAGCAGAGCCAAGTGTTTTAGGATGTAAAATCAAATTTTTACATAGATCACCGTAATATCGAACACCTGCGTTCACTTTTGAAGCCAACAATTAACCCATGCAGATGTTTTTGCATTTCAAACTTTTCATTTTTTGTTTCGCTGCATTAAAGAGACACAATCGCAAATTTTTAATGTGGGAAAATCTCAACGAGATTCTTCGTGCATAAAGAAGAGAACTTGTTCATTCCGAAAACGTATTTAGTAGTTTCATACGACTTCTAGACGTATCATAAAACATTAAAACGAAAGAAAAAACAACGTATTTGTACCCACACTGTTCTGCGGCACGTGCGCATAAACAATGGAATGACAATAGACAAATTCTCTCTTTGCAAGTTTCTTTTCATAAATCTCGGTCAATTAAGTTTTCGGTTTTGTGTGTTAAATATATTTTCAGAATGTACAAGGTCTCTACTTTATGCATGAGGAATCTCGTTTAGACTTTCAGACACAAAAAAATTTGCGACTGTGTTTCTACTATTGCTGCAGCATATTCCGAGGTCATTGAACCACCCGCAATTCATCAGTTTAAACCAATCGTGCATGCGGGCAAGACTGATCAGTTAAAAATGATAAAAGAAAATTTAAAAAATCCATAAGTTTAACCTATCATGTATTTCAGTCTTGCGTTATCTAAAATAAATGATCATCGTCAATGTCATGTTCATAATTCTGAGCATGTCTGTCTTCTGCTTCCATGGCGTGACGACGAGGCTCATTTCCATCCATCTGTATGAACCGTCTGTTCACCTTTTCAGACGGACGTCTCCTTGAAGGGGATCCATAAATCCTTTCTTTGCGGGCAACATTCCTGTTTCTCCCTCTCTCCATTCTATCATCCAATGATTTGATGAGTGCCGTCAGTTGATGAGCCCTCCAATCTAACGTTTTCATCACAAATGTATTGTCAGGCCCATCTTCCTCATCAGACATTAACTCGTTGCAAATGCCTTGCCACATACGCTGTTCTTCAATTCCAGAAATGTGTTTGGAACGATTGAGATATAGCTGAAAATAATATATATATATATATATTGGCAATAAAGAAACAATAAAATGGATACTTTAAGTGCGGATGAAGAACAAACGAGAAATTTGATGTTTTTTAGCACACTAAGGCCTCTCAAGTCATTACTATCATCAGAGTTATATATATATATTTAACGAATCAAATCTATCGAAATGAGCTTGGCGAAAAATAAATTAAACCAACAGTTGTATATCGAGGTAAGTGCTAATTATGACTATATATTTACATGGATATAAGGGTACTAAGTATACATACGGGCATGCCATGCTCTTATATCCGAATACAAAAGCAGTCCTCTTAAGAACATCACGATGGACAGAGGGACATATCAGAAATTGATATTATCATGCGCTGACTAACTATTGCGTTGAGTAACAGAGCAATTATCAAATAATTTTTTGATCTAGACAAAGGTAACAAACAAATCGTGCGATAAGAGAACATGAATTCCTTGCTCTGCAGTCTTAAAAGCTCTCTAGCAAACGGTGACTCTTCAAAATAATTTCCTTGAGTTCGCAAATTCCGAATATGATAAATCAAAGTTTTCTTTGAAGCAAACAAGGTTATTTTAAACTGATGAGGGAGCAGATACTTCAAAACGCGAACAAACAAATGCACACGCATAGGATTGCTGTAAACTAGCTTTGTAGAAAGAAACAAATAACAGCAGCTAGGATGACAGAGCTTCACTATATTTTTATGCTTATGGCAAGTCCATTATTATACATAACAAACCTTTTGTCTTCTTGCTCTGCTTCTTTTGATTTCCCGTTCACGCTGAAGCTTCTCTTCGTCGTCCTTTTCCTTGAACTGCCTTCGCAAATTCTCATAATATCTGTAGCAAGCACCTAATTTCAAATAAAGAATTGATCTCAAGTTCTTGTAATGCCCTTGAATCTACGAAGTGGAGTTACAAAACCAGCCATGTTTATTAGCACTTAACCGAAGATGAGACAACTTGAGCGTTGGGAAATTTGGATAAGATTGGCATTTCTAATGGATGCAAAGACAAAGCGCAATCGCGATTGTGAGCGTCAAGGAGTACTTACAAAGTGCATTATTAGACCTAGCCAGTTAAAAGATTACATTAAAAGGAAAGTTGAGGAAGTCTACATTTGGGCTTCAGAATGCCACTGAGAATAAATGTGTAAAGCATTTATCAAGTCTGCTGATTTCAAAATCATAGTTAACGTCTTTTCTATTGTAATTTACAAAAGGGGGAATTCGCAGTATCTCAAACAGTGTCTTTCACCCCAGTGAAAATGAAATAAAGTCTAAGCTGCTTTTTGGTATCCAAATTCTCAATTTGCATGCTTCCATTTTGCAATATCCTCAACAAGCAAGAGAATTCCAAGTAAAGGAGGTGGGCAATGATGAAATCTACAGATCTTTAACGGAGTCTTTCTCTTTATCCAAAAGAGTATGTGTGGAAGGAAAACTTTAGTTTCTATTCTCTTTAGCTTCTACCTCGCCTGAAATGAGATACTGCACGGTAGTCACTTTCATAATACTTCGTCAACTCAGCTCTTTCCTGGTTGACACACAGTTCTTTAAGTTGTCTCTATCATTCAAAACTTATAACCGGCAAAGTAAACGTTAAGAAATTATAGACCAAAAGTAAAATATTGGTAAAAATTGACACTTACGTCTGATGATTCCAGTCTCATACTGGTCCTTCGTTTCTTGCCGCACCATTTCTATTAGATTTCGAGTCTTCAGCTCATTTGAAGGTTCTTTAAAGCTGGGAATAAAAACCCGTCGCTGTCGTCATATATCGTAAATAGAATCATAAATGAGGAAATATTACTATGGAATAACATAGATGAAAAGAGAATACACGTATTTTTTATAAGAAACTGCGGCCATAAGAAGATCAACTCTCAGATCGCCAAAAAATTAAGAAACTCCAGTACTGGGAAAATATAAGTTAAAAAACTATTCATTTTGATAAAGGAAATCCTGGAAATATTTTTACCTTACTTTCACTTGTTTCCTGTATAATATTACACTTAAGGCACTTGAGTAATGTCTAAACATTGGAAAGGCTTAAAAAACCTTGTTTTGAAATGTTCACGAGGGCACAGGCAGTAAATATGACCATATGGAGCCTCTAAGAAATTCATAAGAAACTCTGAGTACTGAAAATCTGATAATTCAAGAAACATTCAGTACCGGCCCAAATTCTTAGTTTCTTATAAAAAAGACGTGTAGTCATAAAGCAACTTTGTCGACTGGTCTTGCTTTTCTATCGATGAATCAAATTCGACGAGCAACGCTAATAAAGAAAGAGATTTACGTTTGAATTAAATTAGGAAAAGTTTCACATACCTTGCGTCCAAGTCCCAGCTTTGATCCTCTTGCAGGACTTTGTGTGATGATCTTACACATAGCTGGGAAAAAGGAATAGAAACTTAAGATGCATTCATTACCTACAGGGAGAGGGGGAATTTACCAAATCTGCATCAATATAGATGTTGTTGTTGTAAATTTATTTTACATCGATTATAAATAATCTAGTCTACTATACACAAAATGTATAGGCAACCTAATCAAAATTGATGAAAAAGATGGACTTAAAACTAAGCCTCATCTTCTTACAAATTAAGGTGAATCAATCAATACGGAATCTTTTTTATAGCGGTTTCATTGATTCCTTGTCGTCAGATAGTGCAACAGACTGACGTCCCGTACATCTACTCTAGGTATTCATCAAAGCAGATATATTCACTTTATATCTCTTTCGTAAATCATAACACAAAATTTATCTCCTGGTAAAAAAGCTAAGAAAGCTAGAGCGAACAATCATAAATAAAAAACACAACGATAATGATAAGATATCTTACTGCTAAAGAATTTGGCACTTTTGACAGCTGCGTTCGTGGCTCTTTTTCATGAGTTGTGGCAAGTATCTTTTCAACGTTGCCAATGCGATTTTCCATTTCTCCAAATTTAGCAAAAACTACGTCAAAATTTGTTTTCATTAAGTCAGTCAAGTTGTTGATTCCCCTGCAATTTAATGATGATTTGTGAGCTCTCAGCGCAAGCAAAGATAATTTATTTGCAGAAACTCAATGATGCATAATAAAGACCTGAAATGTTTCAACATCGTTAGATAAAGTTAGGTTTTCAAACTGATTCCCTTACATTATGAAAATAACAAAGAGTTAAAGAACTAGAAACTAAAACAAAGTAAAACAAATTAATTTGAAAAAGGAAGACACGTGTTTTTTACAAGAAACTAAGAATTTGGGCCAGTACTGAAAGTTTCTTAAAATTATCAGATTTTGAGTAAGCAGAGTTTCTTACGCGTTCCTTACAGGTTCCCATAACAATCTTCATGTTCACTTCCTGTTCCACTCTGAACCTTTCAAAACACGGTTTTTACGCTTTCTATTGCTTAGATATTACTCAAGTGCCTTATGAGTAATATGATACAAGAAACATGTGAAAAAAGTAATACTATGTCAAGGATTTCCTTTATCAAAATAAATAGTTTCTTAAAGGGGCTGGGTCACGTAACCGTAAACAAATCTGTTATCTCTATAATCTATATTATTGCCCACACGTGGCCATTGTGTTCTGCACAGATTTTGGTGGATGGGCGAATCCACAATAAAGTCACTACTAAAAATCCATCAATATCTTTGCAATCTTACAACATATGGTTGTTTCATTTGTTTCTCGTTGAAGTCCAAGAGTTCATCTTCAAAATAGCACTTTCATTTTGAGAAAAATAGTGGAAAATCTGTCTGATATGTCCTGTCAAAAAAAAACTGCTAAAATCGTCGTTTCGAAAGANATCAAAATAAATAGTTTCTTAAAGGGGCTGGGTCACGTAACCGTAAACAAATCTGTTATCTCTATAATCTATATTATTGCCCACACGTGGCCATTGTGTTCTGCACAGATTTTGGTGGATGGGCGAATCCACAATAAAGTCACTACTAAAAATCCATCAATATCTTTGCAATCTTACAACATATGGTTGTTTCATTTGTTTCTCGTTGAAGTCCAAGAGTTCATCTTCAAAATAGCACTTTCATTTTGAGAAAAATAGTGGAAAATCTGTCTGATATGGCCTGTCAAAAAAAAACTGCTAAAATCGTCGTTTCGAAAGAAGTTTGTTTACTTTACGTGACCTAGCCCCTTTAACATATATCTTCCCAGTACTGGAGTTTCTTAATTTTTGGCGATCTGAGAGTTGAGTTTCTTGTGAGCAGTTTCTTAAAAAAATACGTGTACCAGCGTCGATTGTCGGATCCGAAGATGCTTGCGGCGACAAATGAATAAAGAAATTTGAAGGCAGAAGCACCGCAATACGGCAAGATTGAAGAACGAGAATTGCGACGATGATCATATTCATATTTCAGTCTCTCCAAATCATATTCAGGTTGACAAATCCAGAAAAAGAGGCAAATCAAAGAAATATCGACATTTCCATAAACATTTTTGACATTCCAGTAGACAAATCTAGTTTTATAAATTAATTTAAGACCAAGCTATTTTTTTGTAAAGATTGACATTTCGAAGCAGTACTGCTTCATCTTCAGAATACAAGATATCGAAAGCATCAGGCCATATCTATTCGTATAAGGAGACAGTAAACTAAAAGTGCATGATTACAATTCCTAAGTGAAAAGTAACTGAAGGGGCAAGGCCAAAAACAATACCTCAAAACAAAACTAAGGGAATGGAGGACTGCTGGGAATTAAGTGAAGGACGATCACGAAAAATAATTAGACTTTCATAGATGAGCAGATCGAAATCATTGTTAGCTCTGTCCAGCACTAAGAAATCTTCCAACCACGCGGTTGATGTGCTAAATAAAAGCTAAAAGCTTTTCAAATAAAACGCATGAACCAGGTGCACCTTAGCAATTTTACAAAGAGATGAGTCCATGAAATGGGTTTTTAATTTAGAGCGAGAAAGCAATTTTACAGATTAGACCGTTCCTAAACCTTTTCATTGACATTACACTCATGAAAATATACCCTAGCCGAAAACAACATTACAAAATGCAGCTGTTTGTAAGAAAAAAGACTGAAGTGAGAGCTTTTGTCACACTGCGGTCTCTCAGACCCTCCCCTCCCTCCAACCCCGCCAAAATAATTTAGATCTGTTGCATAACGGTTTCATAACCGTGAAAGGAATCAAAGGCACAACTAGATACGTGTAACATTCCTACAATAAGTTGTCTAAGGTCAACGAGTAACAATTCTAGGATCCAACAGTGACTACATAGGGACAGCTTAAATTTAAAACGAAACGTTTCTTGTGCTATGGAAGTGAAACTATTAAAGGGTCTGTTTCATCCAGCATGCCTTGCACGTGCCGTCTCTTGGCTGGCCTTTGTTGTCGCCATTCTCATGGCCCATGAAAATGTCAACAACAATGACCTACCAAGAGGCGGAACGTGCAAGGCATGCTGGATTAAACAGACCCTTTAACAACTGTACTGTATCAACTTTCAATTTCAATGACAAGGGAAACGTGCGATGGAATTAACAATACAATTCTAAAGCAATTCTCGATCACCTGAAAAATCAATATTTTTGTCACGCAAGATAAAATTAAACTCCACTGCCCACCAGCCAAACGAAATAATGCTTTGATTCACTTGTAAAATGAGGAGATTTTCAACCAATTTCAGTCTAATTCGCAGGTTCTGAAATTACTAACACCATGAATTTGCGACTCAGTAACAGCTCAGAATCAGATGTTAAGAAAAGGTTTCATACTGTGTTTACATAAACGAGTACCTATACTGTCCTCTTGATTCAGAGCTTCAAAAGGGCAGTGTCCAATGTCATTCTCTCGGAGACATCATTTTTTGAGCAAGCTATGCCTACATCTCGTAGTGTAGAGATCCTACAATGGTGGCCAAAGTACTTTAAAAAATATCCAACGGAGTATGTGTCAGTCATAAAAGACTGGCGAGCTCCAGGAAGATTTCGCAGCTCGTATGCAAGAAAGCGATGCCATTTGTTGTAAAGTGCTTGTCGTTCGGTGTTGGCAATTTGATAAGTCTTTGGACTGGATGCAAGCCTTGCCTTTCCGAAATCTATCAACTTGATCTTGCCAGAAGCGTGGCTGTACAGGATGTTATCAGACTTGATATCATTATGTAGAATGCATTTCGCATGCATGTACTGAACTGCTCTGATAAGCTGGCAGCTTACTGACACAGCCGACTCTTTATTAGTACTCACGGAGTATAAGTGAGAAGCTTTTACGTAGCCATCAGCTAGCTCCAAAATTATCCCATCTTTGTTCCAAATGCCAAAACAAAAGAGGAACGATTGATGATCACACAAGGCCTGACTGATCTTCGCTTCTAAAAGGATCTCGTTGTATGTTACATTTTTTATTACCTTTGCAGCGACCTTCAAACCTTGGTTTTTCATCCTGGCTAAGTAAACGCAGCCAAATACCCCCTTTCCAAGTATTTCGTAGTCATTCACATCATGCTTAACTAGCTCAATTGCATCATCAGAGAAGGAAGGAACCATCGGAAGCTTGCTTATTGCGGATGTTACATCAAGACCATTTTTCGCAGTTGAACCCAGGAGCAAGTTTGATCTCATGGATGACATATTCGTTGTCCTAGTTCTCTTCTTCGTTGCATTGGTTTGGGATTCTTGCCTACATTTTTCAAGTGCTTTTATCAAACTAAAAATTTTCTTCTCTTTTTCTTCATCCTTTTCCTTCAGTTGCTTTTCTTTCAGCTCAGTTTGGGCGTTCTTTTTCAGTTTTTGTTTCTCTTTTAAATTTTGTCGACGCCTCAGCCTACCTGCTTGGCTCCTTTTCCCTCGTTTTTCCCTGAAATGCAACATGTATCTAGTTTTCCCTTAACTGACTTTTGTCATAGGGAATCACTGGAAGTATTAAGTGTCTTAACATTAAATATGACGAACAAATCCAGATATCTTTAGAATTTTTAAGTTAGAAAAACATTTCTTATTCCTTCAGGCCATGGCAGTTAGCTGGAGACAAGTAAATACCACCACAATGTGATAATTTACCTGAAAATCTACCAGAATAAAGAACAGGGCTTTATATATAAAAAGAGTAAGCAGGGAAACGGCAAAGGAAATTCCTTTTTGCTACAACAGGGTCTTTCTTAGTGTGTAATTTGACCTCCTGGCAACTTCTATCATGCAACGAGGCATATGATCTCAATAGGACTGCATTTTGTGAGTCTTGCAAAATGCAAATTGGCAAAGGCCTTTGGAAATGAGTAATGTCAATGCTAGCAGCAATGTAGAAGCATTAACCCACGCCATCACATTTATTCATATATCATGCCATTGAATACTGTGTGATCTTTACTGTTTAACTTGATAACATAACTATCTAACCTTGCTTGAAACCATATACTTTGAGCAAAGACATTTGGTTGACTTTTATCATCAACATAAAAACCATCTTTGCAGGAAAAGTTTTGCAAGGGGCTTATGTATGCAACAAATCAGCCAGAACATGGGAAAAGGAATGTCAGTTTTGCCACAACAGGGTCTTTCTACGTGTGTGGCTTAACTTTAGCTAGGACTATCACGCACCAAGGCAAGCCGTCCATGCTTGACAGCCTTTCTTGGAAATCCCAAAATACACATTTTGCAAAATAGTTTGATGATATGTACAACCATATGTTATTGCTTGGCAGTACAGAAACCATACATTGATTTGTACACTGTGGCACTGAATAGTATCATAACTAAGGACTTTTAAGAATACCAATAAATAACCAAGCCTAGCTAAATAAAAGTATAGACTAAGAGCAAAGACATTTGGCAGATTATTATCATCAAAATTAGAACCATTTTTGAGGAAAAGTTTTGCAAGGGGCTTACGTATTCAACAAATCAGCCAGGACATGGGAAAAGGAATGTCAGTTTTGCCACAACAGGGTCTTTCTAAGTGTGTGGCTTAACTTTAGCTAGGACTATCACGCACCAAGGCAAGCCGTCCATGCTTGACATCCTTTCTTGGAAATCCCAAAATACACATTTTGCAAAATAATCTGATGATACGTACAACCATATGTTATTGCTTGGCAGTAC
>REGL01002886.1:11898-25109 GCA_004194395.1 Aurelia aurita complex sp. Pacific
CTTACCACTCATGTAACGACACTGTGCCTTCAAATCTGGCTCGAAGTTGTGATGGTCTGATGCCATCATCCTTGTCTTGCCTTGAGGTTCATCTTCGCGACGACTACCTTCCCTTCCTGGCAAGGCCCATCTTCAGATTAATTCGAGCTTGCTCATTCAAAGCTAGTGGCTCGTGATGGTACGGCAAATAACGTCCATCGTGCGCTGCAACATCTTGTACATCGCTGGATGCATCGTCTGGGGCTTGTGATTTGTTTGTTTCGCTGCTATACATATTTTTTGAGAGGACTCTACTCTGCTTTGCCAATACGAAATGAGTGCAGTGAGTGTGGAATGTTGGTCTTCTCTCAAAGCGTAATAAACGCAATACGTCACACGCACCGAATGGAGGCTCACTCGCACCAGGCTCCGCAGTCACTTTTTCTTATAATCTGAGTCATTACTTTTGTTAATTACGCCACAATGGCTCATTAAATGATTATTTTGATAACAAATTCAAAATCAGCACCCAAAAATTAACCAATTTCGATGAAAAAACTTTTCGCTTCATATGCCCTTTAAGGAAAAAAGGGAAAATATCACTATTCTGTGATTGAAAATATGCTGGCCCCTCTAAAATCACTTGCAGACGTGTCAAGCTTACATATCATGCTTGGCATTGTTCTTAATGTATATAATATGATTTTAACGGAATGCCGAAAACTTGATAAGGTGCATGGATCTGACCACGTAGCAGTAGAAGAAAAGGACATTGTGTCAAATGAATGGGATGTGAAGACCATCAAGTTTGAAAATAAATTGCAGCAACTAACAGAAATGAGAGAAGCGGTAGTTGGCCTTGAGAATAGGTATGCTCCAATAGGTGCAGTCATTTCTAGCAATGCAAAGAGAAATTCAGAGCTAGCTAAGCTGAGCGAATTGGGAAAAAGGGGTTCAAGGAAGAAGAGAGCTTTGGAGAAATGCATATTGGCACAATGCTGCATAACAACAAGCGACAAAAATGTCAATTAGGTCCATTGTGACAGTTGCTCAAATTGGTTCCATACCATGTGCCAATGTATGTGCAATATGGATGAGCTGCAGCTGTCTGAAGAAGCTTCCTATCAGTGTCTGGATTGCTCAGATACGGAGATAGGGGGGGGGGGGACTATGATGGGATATTTTCAGAGAAAATGTCTTCTTTGTTATCAGAAGAAGACAAGCTAAAAAACGAGCCAGTGAGCCTTCAATCAGAATGCAACATCTTGAAAGCTACATTTCAGCAAAGTGTTGGGCAGAAAGAGTTGGACCACGTTTAGGCATATTTTTTTGAGTTTTTGTACCATTATCTACGCTTGCTCCAGAGTCATGACATCCACTATTTGCAACTATTTTCTATTAAGATGTCATTTTGATTGTAGGAAAAGCATAATTCTCTTAACAATATCTCTTCATTCTCTCTCTCTCTCTCTTCTGCTGTGACTTCAGCTGATGAAGCCTATGCTACCGCTTCATTCTGTTTTTTTATGGTTGATTAATGTTATATCTACCTGCAGCCCATGCTGCAATCTTGTCCCATGGTAATAATCTGTATTTCTGCTTGAATCCTCCTATTCTAATGAAAATTTCATTCGTTATATCTTCCTTACCCACAATGTTATCCACAATCTCTCCTTGCTTCAAATTTTCAATGTTAAATATCTCTTCTACAAGGTGATTTGAATGAGATTATGGTTCCATCAAGAAGTTTCTTCCTCACTAACTCATCTGTCTCTTTCTCAACTTTTTTAAGGACATTGCTGTATTTTCTTATATGGTTCTGCATATTTGAAACTTCAAAATTTGGATTAATAAATCTAACCACATTCAACAGTGCTTTCTTCTTATTTGAAGAATATTCTGATGCAATAACATTGAGCTTTCCAAACAGCCTTGCATCAATATCACACTGAGTAAAATTGAAATCTTGAAAAAATAACATCACAAAAATCCATTTTGGTAGACATTGACAACTGGTCAATGTAATCCGATAGAGAGGCTTCACTATTATCATAAACTTAAGCTGCCATGTCGCAAATGTTTGTGGTCTGAAAAAGGTTAATTGACACAATGCAATTATTGTATTATTTCATTTTATGTTTATATTGAAAGAAGGGTGACACTCTAAGTATAAAGTGTTCACGTGACTGCTTGCATGCAGGTAATAAATTTATCTTCTTCAAAGGACCATATTGAAAACACACATGTAGCTCTGTATTTCATTTTTTTCTACGTATTTCTGTTAAACAGCCCTTTCCCGGTGACTCACGTGACAATCACAGAATCTGTTTATTTTGCGTAACCAATTTCATATCTGTGTGTTTCTTTTATAACAAAGCTTCCTAACGTAGTAGCAGCTCTTGAGCAGAGCCACAAATTGGCACAATAATTTTCATCAAATTTTATACAATTAAAAACATGTGCGTGACTCACTTGACCTCAGATTCTAAAAATTTTTACTTGCATGCATGTTCTTTCATTTTCCTGGTAATTTATTAAATAAACCATCATAAATCAAATTCAACAATTTTTCTAAGTCATATTATGCAATATATAGGGCCAGGTCTATAACGCGGACCACACAGACCTTCTTGAGAATCATGACTTTCCTGTCTGCGAAATCAGGGTTCGCGTTTTTGAATTTTGCTATAGGCTGAAATTCTAAGACGCGGACCTGTATCTCATGGACTTTTTAACAGGTCTGCGAAATCAAGGTCCGTATTTTAGAATTTTACTTTAGGCCAAATTCTAAAACGCGGAACTGTATCTCGCAGACTTTTTTTAACAGGTCCGCGAAATCAAGGTCCGGTCATATTTTTACTTGCATGCATTTTCTTTCATTTTCCTGGTAATTTATTAAATAAACCATCATAAATCAAATTCAACAATTTTTCTAAGTCATATTATGCAGCATATAGGGCCAGGTCTATAACGCGGACCACGCAGACCTTCTTGAGAATCATGACTTTCCTGTCGGCGAAATCAGGGTCCGCGTTTTAGAATTTTGCTATAGGCTGAAATTCTAAGACGCGGACCTGTATCTCATGGACTTTTTAACAGGTCTGCGAAATCAATGTCCGTATTTTAGAATATTACTATAGGCCAAAATTTTAAAACGCGGAAATGTATCTCACAGACTTTTTTAACAGGTCCGCCAAATCAAGGTCTGCGTTTTAGAATTTTACAATAGGCCAAAATTCTAAAACAAGGACCCTTTTCTCGCGGACTTTTTGCTAGGTCCTCGTTTTAGAATTTAACTATAGGCCAAAATTCTAAACCACGGACCTTGATTTCGCAGACTTTTTACCAAATTTTTCAACTTAGCCTTTCCCTACTATGTACAAAAAAAAAACAGTATCCCTACTATGCAAAAAGTTGACTGCAGCGAGCACATCTTCAACAATTTTATATGCAAAGATTAAAAAATATGCAAAGAGCTCCTCGCCATCCAGATAACTAAAAAATTTGTTGAGAGAGTTAACGCTGTTCTCATGATGGAATGGTTTGAAGGAAAATTTGCAGTATTCTAGCATGACAGCGTTGGATCATCAGAAACACTGATCAATATTACTATGTTTGCACAATCCTTCAACAGCAGCGCCTCTTTCGCCAAAATGCTTTTATCTGTTCTTGAAGATGCACAAGCTAGTCTCTTGACCGCAACTCACTTCCCATCAAATATGGCTTTTTCTGCAACAGTGAAGTCTCTTTTACCTAAGGTTAAAAGAGCTATAGAAGTCAATGATAAATTTTACAAAATGGTTACATAAAATCTTGCACAGGGAGGAATTTCTTATAAGGAGGAGCTCTCTCAATAGATAAACTAATCGAGGAGAGAGAACCCCCTATATTTTTCAATTTGCAACATTTTTACTTGATTTGATCAATCAATGTAAAAGAAAAACTTTGATTACTTCTTTCTTTCCATCGCCTCTTCTGAAAGGATATGTGTCACAGCAAAAATAAGACATGCGATGAAGACGCTGATGACCTCAACCTCGCACGATCTGTTGGTCTGCTAGTACTTGGTCTAATATTCTGGTTATGGTAACTTTGAGCCAAGGTAAATGATGCACTTAGGCCTCTTGGTAATGTATGTGTTACAGTTCTCCCACCATGAACTGTCTGATGACGGGGTGTCAAACCTTGAGCTGCAGATTTTCCAGGTACTACTTCTGGGATTCTCTGCTGATGGTGTTGGTTGGCAGACAACAGTGATCAGTAATTATTCTGCAAAATCAGCCATTTTGCAAGAAGTCTATCAGTGCCAGTAGGGGAATTCGTCCAGCAACGTTCTGGTTCAAATTTTTGTCTAAAGCCAGCTACCTCTTTGCTAATGGAGTTTTGATATTTCCCCATGATTTCCCACATAAAACAAACAACAAGTAGATTTGATTTTCAAATTTTACGCTAATTTTGAAGTTGTGACATCATCAAATTGCTAAATTGTAAACCGAAACATCAGTTGGAAAACGTAGTCTCACGATAAATCGGAGGGCAAGCACGACGACATACAGAATCATGTTTATATTTAGTATGAATTATTTCAGCATTTCCAATTAATCCATTTCAAGAAGAAAAATAAATCCAAGAGTACAAGAATGGATTTCAGATTTCAGACATTTCAGAATGGAGTGGCCGATTTCAGTCAGGTGAATTTTATGGTAGATTTGAACATTTCTTGTTGTTTCATTGTCTTGATATCCAAGGAGCTGTGACCTTTCAAACAGGGATTCTTTTTTCTGACTCACCCGGTACAAGCTTTCAGCTAGCCTGAACAGTGCTTTCAAATGCAATGAATAGGAATTACCTTTGGTGACGTCGGCAAGTCCAGCAGGGTCTGCTTTAACCTCCTCTAAATCCCTTGTTATGTCGTCAATGTGGTTTTCACTTTCTGAAGCTAAAGAAACATAGTTTGATCATCAAATATTTGTGAGGCTTGGACATTGAGGATCTCTTCGTTTCATTCTAAACAAGAAAGTGGAGCTTATAATTTCCAACAATTTGGAAATTAAAATTTTCTTGGAATAAGTGTTATATAACAGCTTCTCTTATTTGCTGACATAATTTCTGAAGTTGATATTTTCAACTCGTCCATGTGAAGAAGCACAATGATTTTACAAGTACCTACTGAACTGTTTTTTGCTTTGCTGTGCTGGCCCTCCTAAAAGCAAGCTTTTTATTGTGCTTCAATTGTTGTTTACTACAGTTATTGAAATACCACATATCCTGCTAAATCAAATTCATATTTAGTGCAAGCAATTTTCAAACACTCCAAATATTAAGAAATATGGAAAACAAACCTACCATTTTCAGTTCTTTCGTTTAGAACATCAGCAACACCATATCCAACCTCCAGTCTAGTCTTCTTACTATGATCACTGTTTTCGCCTATTCACGCTAGCAAACCTATACGCGTGATAGTGGTGGATACGCGTAAAAGGGGCGGTATATTATCGTAGATGTGGTGGATACAATTAGTAGGGGTGGTATATTATCTTAAATGTGGTGGATGCGATTGTAAGGGGGTGTGTTATTATCTTAATCGTGGTGGATACGCGGAGCAGGGGTGGGATATTATCTTAAATGTGGTGGATGCGCTTAAAAGGGGGTGGGTTATTATCTTAATCGTGGTGGATACGCGTAGCAGGGGTAGAATATTATCATAAATGTGGCGGCACTTGTCTTGAATCGATTTTGCCAGCAGTCGCAGGCCCGTAGGAAGCGGGGGCTCAAGCCCCCCCCCCAATGATTTCTTAAAACAATGGTTCTACGTCACACACATTAACTAGATGTATTGTTCTCTATTGTTTTGAGAACAATTGCCCTCCCCCCAATCCGAAGCTGCTTCCTACGGCCCTGAATCGAGAGTGTCATTGGGTCGAAAAGAATATAGAGTCCGAAATCAACAGCTTTACTAAGCTTCTTTACTTTCGCAAAAACATCCTTTTGAAGAGCTAGAAGGGTGAAGGGTGAGTGGCTGTCCGTCTTGCTCATGTGATAAAAATGATGCCCATTCTCTGTCAAACACAATTCACAGCATGGGCAGCTTTCTGGCTGCCAAAAAATCTAGTAAAGAGTTGTACAGCCTCCATTTTCTTCAGAGTTGAAACTCTTTGATTTAAGGCCAAATGCTATGGGTATGGTTGATGGTTTCTCCATGTGATACTCTCTGTCACAGGTTGCCAGCATAGCAACAAAGACCTCAGAGGCTGGTCGACGCATCACATTGTGTGCATCATTGAATACTGATTTACATTGAAGCAGCGCTTCTCTCAGCTTTTTGACAGACAAATTTATTTCATATTCCTGCTTAGGTCTCGAGTGGTAGGCACAAGCTGAAGTGTTAGGATCATGATGTGCAACAGTGTCATCTGCAAAAACCGACGGTACTTCAGCCAAAACTTTGACATTTTCTTCCAAGAATTTAGAAATAGCCTTTGGAATGTCAAACCTGACCCTTTTACTTTGGGAACGAGGGCACTGGATATCATCATTTTGACCAAAGACTTTTGTTACTTCTTCCATAACTAGACCCCAAAGCTTGCCATCAAACTTTGCCTTAACAGTGCTATCCTGTGCAAAGCAAGCAAAAACACACTCTCTAACCGCTGGAGGCGAGGCCATTTCATCAAGGATCTGCAAGACGTAGTACTTGGGAACTGTATAGTACACGGGAAGGTTGAATGCTTCTTGCCCAGGTGTCATAGGATATTTTATTTCAACCTTGAACCCAACGTGATGGACAGTACCGCTTTTCATTTTCCCCAAGATTCCACCTGCTGAAACTTCTATCAGTGGCTTAACATCTTCATTGGAAATGAAAGAGGCCCCAACCTCGATAAATTCCAAGTCAGAAGAAAGGACAGGAATACCATATGCAGCTAATGTAGCTACTGCATGCTTCTCATGACCAGTTTCCCACTTGAATCTTTCTGCAAGCTCAGGGCTTATTTCTTTCCTCTGGTTTTCGAGTTGAAGCTTCTTCTCCATGAAGAACTCCTTTTGCTTCTTGAATGAAGATAAACCCAGGGCATTGTATAGTGAACTGCCAGTTACTGGGGCCTTTTGTCTGAGAAGGAACCATTCATCACTTCATCCCCACCCCTGCTACGCGTATCCACCATATTTAAGATAATAGCCCAACCCCTTTTAATCACATCCACCATATTTCAGATAATATCCCACCCCTGCTATGCGTATCCACCACATTTAAGATAATATCCCACCCCTGCTACGCGTATCCACCACAATTAAGATAATAACCCANTGAACCCAACGTGATCGACAGTACCGCTTTTCATTTTTCCCAAGATTCCATCTGCTGAAACTTCTATCAGTGGCTTACCATGTTCATTGGAAATTAAAGAGGCCCCAACCTCGATCAATTCCAAGTCAGAAGAAAGGACAGGAATACCATATGCAGCTAATGTAGCTACTGCATGCTTCTCATGATCAGTTTCCCACTTGAATCTTTCCGCAAGCTCAGGGCTTATTTCTTTCCTCTGGTTTTCGAGTTGAAGCTTCCTCTCCATGAAGAACTCCTTTAGCTTCTTGAATCAAGATAAACCCAGGGCATTGTATAGTGAACTGCCAGTTACCGGGGCCTTTTGTCTGAGAAGGAACCATTCATCACTTCATTCCCACCCCTGCTACGTGTATCCACCATATTTAAGATAATAACCCACCCCCTTTTAATTACATCCACCATATTTCAGATAATATCCCACCCCTGCTACGCATATCCACCACATTTAAGATAATATCCCACCCCTGCTACGCGTATCCACCACGATTAAGATAATAACCCACCCCCTTTTAATCGCATCCATCACATTTAAGATAATATCCCACCCCTGCTACGCGTATCCACCACATTTACCATAATATCCCACCACATTTAAGATAATAACCCATCTCCTTTCAATTGCATCCACCACATTTAAGATAATATACCACCCCTACTAATCGTATCGACCATATCTACGATAATATACCGCCCCTCTACGCGTATCCACCACAATTAAGATAATAACCCACCCCCTTTCAATCGCATCCACCACATTTAAGATAATATACCACCCCTAATAATCGTATCCACCACATCTACGATAATATACCGCCCCTTTTACGCGTATCCACCACTATTACGCGTATAGGTTTCCTAGCGTGCTATTGCACTCATACTTCTACATTCGCTTTGTTTGCTTTCAGTTTTTTCACAACATAGGCCCTATCCTTCAGTTGAAAAAAAGTTTCCACCTTTCTCTGTTTTCCATCTTCCTTGACAATGACCGCTGTTCGTGCAATGAACAATGTATAAATGAAAACAATTTTGTGGGACACCCTGTATCAATGCTTAAATTAATTGATACCGAGTGAGCCAGAAAAAAGCTCCCAATTTTCAAAATTCATAGTATCAAGAGTACTTCACAGATTTGGATAATTCAAATTCTGGTTAAAAACCGAAAGATCAAAGTAGCTTTGTGATTTTTCTCGCTGTCTTAGGAGCACTAGAAATATAGGTAAATTCAAGTTTACAAAAATTTCATGTTTGCATAATGACTGAAAAAGGGCGTAAAAGATTGATCAAATTCAAAAAGCACTCCTCGTACAGAACAATAAAGAAAATGAAATTGTCCATGGGTCAGAGATATCCTCGGCACATTTAGTGCCATGGGATTTAAATCTTTAGCATTTGTTTGAAAATCTATGTCTTATAACTCATGAGAGAGGTGACATGCCAATTGCGTATTGTTCTGCGTGAGGAGAGTATTAACGATTTGATCAATGTTTTAGGTCCCCTTTTAGTCATTTTGTAATCATGAAATTTTTGTAAAGTTGAATTTACCTATACTTTTAGTGCTGGTAAGACAGCGAGAAAAATAACAAAAATACTTTGATCTTTCGGCTTCTAACTAGCATTTGAATCGTTCAAATCTGGGAAGTATTCTTGATGCTATGAAATTTCAAAAGTGGGAACTTTTTTCTGGCTCACACAGTATACTGTATCATTACTTTATTTCTCTGTGTAGGGCCAGTTACTCCTCAACTTAGTAAGCAGGCAGCAACGCTGCAGTCATTTGAAGTATACCGAAAAAGCAAAGGGCCCCAATGGAAATCCCGTGTTAGAAAGAAGGAGAAGAAAGAGAGATCAGATGATTTGGTAATCACTATTGGCCTCATGCAATGGTGATGTGGATTTGTGAAATTGAAGCCCATGAAAGCAATTCTTACAAATCTCTTTTGCATAAAATAGAGCTGCAGAGCTGTGAAATTATCAACAAAGCTGTGGACATTATCTGGCCCTCATTGTCGCTGAGCTTGAGAAGCCCTTTATGGTGACTGCGTAATAGGCCTAGCACCGCCTGTATCAATGGCATGTTGCACTATAGATGTGCAGCCAAGGTCTAAATTGAATGAAGCAAAAATGTCAGTATAGTTCTCAAGAAGATCTCCTAACTGTTCATTATATGAGTCGGAGAACGGTTGACTCGCAAATGAAGCAAAGCGAGAGAGAAACTCTTTCTTAGCTTCCATATCAGCAGAAGGCTCAACTGAGGAAATAGAAGGCTCAGGATCCAGATAGAAGATAATAGCATGTTTTCTAAAAACTGACAGATCGTTGTTCCTTTATGTAAAAGTACTGGCTGTTCTGTTGGGTTCAGCAGACAGAAAGACACTTTACCATTTTCAGTGCAGCTCAAAATTGATGAAGCAGCAAATAGCTGATAACGATCTGACAGTTTTGGAATGGCTTCAATAAGTCCAATGACCAGTTCAGCTGGAGATGTTCGGAGATAAACTGGAAAACAGATTCACTATGAGCATCAATTACTCTAGGGTGTCCCAAAAAAATTGTGCCCCCTTTATCTGAAGATTGCGGTAAAACGGCAAAAGATTCTCGCCAAACTTTTGCATGATGGTGCTCTTCAGATGTTCAATTAAAGTTTGCCACCATCCCCGTAAAAATCCGTTGAAAAATGACGGAGCTACGACCTTCAGAAGACCCAATTTTTCTGACGACTGAAACCAGCAGTCCGCCATTTTGCCTTACTATTTTGCAGTGATAAGCATCTTCACGTGAGGTAAGAAATAATTTCTGAGGTTAGAAATTGTGGAACTCTCCAAGGATTATCGGAATTAAAAAAAAAAAAAAAAAAAAAAAAAATTCCATAAAGCTATTTATCGCTGCAAAATAGTAAAACAAAATCCATGCAGAACTATTATGGCCTTGCCATTCGGCAGAACAAAAATAATCTGCCGGGCATGGTAAATGATGTGAAAGCTGGTCTCTATCATCTTGCGTCATCTGCCGAAAACCCACAACATCATCTGCGTCCTCAAGGCAAAGAGTCATGGTGTGGATGGCATAGGGACATAGCAAACAGCACCAACACATACAAGCCAAAACAAGGACTGCCCAAAGCCATAGTGGATGTTGTGGAGCCAATTTATGATGCACTTTCAGATGAACCATTATTTTCACGGTGCTTAGATTGGCTCACACAAAACCCAACTGAGTATCTAAACAATCTTATTTGGAAAAGATGCTCGAAGAAAATTTATCAAGGCAAGAAAGTTGTCCAGTTGTGCACTGCCAGTGCAGTAAGTTCTTTTAATGATCGTGTATCCTCAGTTGCAGCTGTTCTGAAACACATGGGTGTGATGCCAGGTCGACATACAGTGGCAGGAATGATGACTGCGGACAAAAACAGAATTACTTGTGCAGATAAGAAATCCTCAGAAAAAGCCAAACAAAGAAGAAAGAAGCTCAGAGCTATAAAAAACGATTGTGGGATGTTAACAGGGAGAAAGAAGAACCTATCTATGAATCTGAGGCGCATTAGAGTGTTGTTTACAAGCTGTTGATGTTAATTTGATGTTTATTTGCGTTTTCTGAAAACAGAGTTTCAGATACTTGTGACAATCTTTTTTCAAAACTATGTGGGTCATGCTTGTGAAATTTGCAGGGAATGTTCCTTTCACCTAGCTCTAGAGAATGACAGAGTCTGGAGTTCACCAAGGCACTTCCAAAAGAACTAGCCTCCTATGGAAATCACCAAAATCAACCTTTTGATTGCTGCGTTAGTTAAAATGTAATTTCTTAGAGCCAATGTTGATTATGAAGCTTAAATGCAATCATTCTCTTGCTATGACCATAATTATAACTGACAAAACATTGCAGCACAATATCTTGATGCAGTTCAGAAAAAAATTTTCACAAGCACAAGTCAGTTTTCCTCCCTCGTTGTTGCCACCATTATGCCTCATTAGCCTATTTTATTAAAATTCATGATTCTTTTAAAAACTTGGCCCTGTCATTGGCATACTCACCAAGTTTCAATAAAATATCTATGAAAACTAGAAAGTTTTTGATGTTGGGGATCTACCCCTTAATAAAGTTGTGTGGTTGTTCGTAATTATGTGAAGTTTAAAATATTGCAATGCTTTTTGATTTTACAGTATACTTTGCACTAATGCTGGTAGCTCTGGTTTCGCCCTGACAGCAAATTTGAAATTCGTTGATTTTTAACTCAAGTCACCAAAAATTCTGAAATATACATCAAAATTTATTTATTTATTTATTTATTAAAACAAAAGTTTAGTGCCAAAGGCAAAGAACCTGGTACTATGAAAAGAGCTTGCAAAAGGAAAGGAAGTTTACTCTTCAGAAAAATTAAAGCAGATGAATGAGTACATCCATCCTTATGAGAATTTGACAGAGGAGCTAAAAGAAAAGGTGGATAAGTTAGAAAAAGATCATATAGAAACTTTCATGGATCAGTCAGCAAGGTCAAGTCATTCGTGTTTGGACATAATGTGTGTGAATGTTGAGAAGATGCTATTTATAGAAATGGCTGTAGCCACTACATGGTAGACAGATATTATGGTCATAAATGACATGAACTTGTGAATGATGACTTTTAAGATACAAACATGGATGTTTAGAACAAGTTATGTACACAGTAGCATTAAAATACCTTTATGACAGGTACTTGTGATAGTAGGAATATTTTGTCAATGTTAGTACTGAAGCCTTATAGCGTTCAATCTCCGATGACATGTACCTACGTGAGAGTGATGACATGTAAGTTTTCACAACAATAGACATTGATGGACTGTTGCACCTGCTGACATATGACACGATTAGGGAGGGACATGGCAGACTTGTAAAATTTTCTTAGTACTGAAGCCTTAGAGCATAGAAACTGCCATAACTTCTGCCTACCTGAGAGTGATGACATGTTACTTTCCATGACAATAGACCATGACGAGGTGCACCATGTGAGAAGATATCTAATGCATACTTCCCTCCTAGTAGCAGTGGCACACTGCACTCTGTCTCATTTCAGTACTTAAGCCTATATGCGGAAACTTTAAGAGGGTGTGGCACAGAAAGCGCTCACTGCAAAATGACAAAAGTGCTTATTGTCATACAAGGTCATATGTAGAACAAGTTTGGCACACATGGCATGCCTAACTTTTTTGACCATAAAAGTTATCACAGTAGACAATATTATTATTATTATTAGCATGATACATAGGAATCTTCATTTCAGTATGTCTCAGACTTAAAGACTCTGCGATAACCAGCAGCCTCTGCACAATGAAGCTATACCACAATGCTGTTTGTTCAATCCCATATTGCAATTCTAGAACGTCCACTTGTTTACAAATATATTTTGAGTTTTCACCTCATGAGCAAATCTTAGAATGCCAATACGACGTATTATATTTTTATGGTAGGCATTTTGGTGCAAAATTCAACATACAGATTTATGTTCACATTCAATGTAAATATTCCTTCAACATTTACGTGTTCACTGTCGCTGACCAAATACATTCACATTCAACATTATAATTTCAATTGAAACATTTTAATTTTCATTCAACATTTTTATTTTCATTCAACATCTTTATATTCATCCAACATTTCAATTTTCATTCAACATTTTTATTTTCATTCAACATTTCAATTTTAATTCAACATCTTTATTTTCATTCAACATTTTATTTTCATTCAACCTTTTTATTTTCATTCAACATCTTTATATTCATCCAATATTTCAATTTTCATTCAACAATTTCATTTTCATTCAACAATTTCAACTTTATTCAACATTTGATGCGCATCCTTTCTGTGCAACTATCTCCATGTGACATAGACACTAATCACTTTAATTCTCATT
>REGL01002887.1:0-11479 GCA_004194395.1 Aurelia aurita complex sp. Pacific
TTGTGTATGCGCGCGCGATGCCTAAGATCTGCTGCGACCTAACGCTAGACCTAAAGAGCACACGAGATAAGACGCCATGTTTCCACTCCGATCCTGATCTAATTAATAATACCTCTACCTGATATCGAGGCTTATACATGATGGTTTACACCTAATACACTATAATCATTTGGTACTTTAAACACAAAAATGTCAATAAGAATTAACCTACACTTCGAGTTTTGGCAACTGAAATACATGCTTCGAGTTGTTCTAAATCCTGCCTTATCCTTGGATGGATGAGTTTTGGCATAGTTTCTAAAGTGAAAATAGACTTAATACAATGCTGCGTTTTTTTGGGTTTCGATGATTTTCCAAGTCAGTAAGTTAGATTTTAACCCAAATTGGTGTTTCTTTTTATTAAATTTTGCATTTTAATATTGGAAACTCCTCTGGTACACTGATGGGCATAATGGGCGACGAAAATAACAATTAGCATCACTGAGACTTCATGACCTTAAATCTGACTCAGAAGTCACCTTGCTTTGGTTTCATTGTAGATTTCCTCTCTAGAGACAGGACTTCTGAAAAATCAAAGCATATTTCAAAACTTTCAAACCGCAAGGTGCAGAGCGAACGAAAAAGAAAGAAGGAATGTAAATATAATCATGAAATTTGCAATACTTGAAAGAATCAATTAGAGATATGCACAAACCATCTCGTCGGGTTTCAATGCAAATGAACTGAAACTTCAGTGAAGGTCAAATCACGATAAAACAGATGTCAGCGAAGATTTTCCGCGCAATTGCAATTTTATTACCAGTCGTCAGTCTCCTGAAATTTAATTTCTCTTGCTAGCCGGCCATAATGGGCGACCGGCCATAATGGGCGACGATACTCTAGAGGATCCTTATGTAGTGAGGCTAATTTTTGCGCCCTGTGCCCTGTGTTACCCTCACTGGTTACCCTATGTTTATGTGTTTGGCTACCATTTCCGATTTTAGAAGCTTGCGCTCAACCTGCTTGCACTTCCTCTTTCCTTCTGGAAAACGCACTTCTTTGGAAGGATCGAGGACTGGACGATGGCATCAGATCAGGTAAATTTATTTCATATGATGTAACCAGATTTATAAGAATGTCAAAGAATGCCAGCACAGAGCAATAAAACACTGCTTTCTTTTTAGGCCTATATGTGATATTGCCTTGGTTGGTTGACTTTAACTTCCCCAGAACAAGATTCACATTCAGATTCGGAACAATATTCAGATTCAGAAAAACTTCCCAATATAATGACAATAGCGCAAAGAATAAAAATCTGACACAAACCATAACTAATTTACTGATTAGAACACTTCATTAGTTTCATTTTGAGGGGCGATACAATTTCATCATACCCCAGGGGGGCTTTTCAGGAAAACGGGGAAATGATCCCAAAGTATGCAAACGGTCAGTAGGCTCTTGTAACTGTACCAAAAGCCGTTTTCTCAAAATGGTAAAATTTATCAATCAAAACCAATTTACTGATTAGAACACATCATTAGCTTCAATCTGAGGGGTCACACAATTTCATACCCCAGGCCCAGGGGGCTTTTCAGGCAAACGGGGAATTGGTCCCAAAGTATGCAAACAGTCAGTAGGCTCTTGCAACTGCTCCAAAGGTCATTGTCTCAAAAAAAAAATGGTAAAATTTGTCAATCAACACTAATTTACTGATTAGAACACATCATTAGCTTCAATTTGAGTGTCATACAATTTCATACCCCAGGCTGGGGCTTTCAGGAAAAGGGGGAATGGGTCCCAAAGTATGCAAATAGTCAGTAGGCTCTGGTAACTGTACCAAAGGCCATTTTCTCAGAATGGTAAAATTTATCAAATCAAAACTAATTTACTGATTAGAACAAATCATTAGCCTTTGAAGCAGTTACAAGAGCCTACTGACTGTTTGCATACTTTGGGACCAATTGCCCATTTTCCTGAAAAGCCCCCCTGGGTATGAAATTGTATAACCCCTCAGATTGAAGGTTCTCCAGGACCCCCGAGTCCTTTACGCCTTCGGCGTGAATTAGTGCCCCCCAATCTGAAAAACGCTCCTACGGGCCTGCCAAAGAGGATGTAGAGCATTTAAGTATGTATTGACAACCAGTATGTAAGTATATATGTACAATAGTTCCAGTCGGGAAAGCAGGGCCTCCTTTCTGACCTACGAAGCCTTACTGCAGAGATTCCTCTGGAATAAGGACATTACAATATTGTTGCTGATGGAAATTGGCCTCATCGCGGAGGGAAGAAATTGCATCATGTGTAAGAACGCCATGTCCTTGTCCCCATGTAAGGACAGGAAAGATGGCTTTCGTTGGAAGTGCCACGGCACTAATGGAGGAAAAAAGCACAGAAGCGAAATAAGTATCCGTGAAGGAAGCTGGTTCCAGGGGCCAATCTGATGATAAGTGAAGTTCTGAAATTCACTTATTGGTGGTGCATTGGCCTCAACCAAGTGCAAATCAATGCTCAACTGGAAGTGAGCTCATCAACATTAGTTGACTGGGACATGTTCTGCCGGGAATTGTGTGGGATTGTTCTGTCTCACGAAAATGAGGTAANGCACTGGGCAACCGCTGCCTTACTGAACAGCCTCTACAATACTGCACAGACGTTCTACAGGGTGATTTTAGAAGATTTTAAAGAAGGGGGTAAAAACGTGGTTTCCTTCGAGCGTCGCCCATTATGGCCGCAGGAGAAACAATGAACACTACTCTCCGGTAAAAACTTTCAATGAGAAAAACAGTTTTAATTATTGTTCTTTGTTTATCATTTGGTACTTTAAACACAAAAATGTCAATAAGAATTAACCTAAACTTCGAGTTTTGGCAACTGAAATACATGCTTTGAGTTGTTCTAAATCCTGCCTTATCCCTTGTGATTGGATGAATGAGTTTTGGCATAGTTTCTAAAATGAAAATAGACTTAATACAATAATGCTGCGTTTTTTTGGGTTTCGATGATTTTCCAAGTCAGTAAGTTAGATTTTAACCCAAATTGGTGTTTCTTTTTAATAAATTTTGCATTTTGATATTGGAAACTCCTCTGGTACACTGAAGGGCATAATGGGCGACGAAAATAACAATTAGCATCACTGAGACTTCATGACCTTAAATCTGACTCAGAAGTCACTTTGCTTTGGTTTCATTGTAGATTTCCTCTCTAGAGACAGGACTTCTGAAAAATCAAAGCATATTTCAAAAGTTTCAAACCGCAAGGTGCTGAGCGAACGAAAAAGAAAGAAGGAATGTAAATATAATCATGAAATTTGCAATACTTGAAAGAATCAATTAGAGATATGCACAAACCATCTCGTCGGGTTTCAATGCAAATGAACTGAAACTTCAGTGAAGGTCAAATCACGATAAAACAGATGTCAGCGAAGATTTTCCGCGCAATTGCAATTTTATTACCAGTCGTCAGTCTCCTGAAATTTAATGTCTCTTGCTAGCCGGCCATAATGGGCGAACGGCCATAATGGGCGACGATACTCTTGAGGGTCCATATGTAGTGGGGCTAATTTTTGCGCCCTGTGCACTGTGTTACCCTCACTGGTTACCCTATGTTTATGTGTTTGGCTACCATTTTAGATTTTAGAAGCTTGCGCTCAACCTGCTTGCACTTCCTCTTTCCTTCTGGGAAACGCACTTCTTTGGAAGGATCGAGTACTGGACGATGGCAGCAGATCAGGTAAATTTATTTCATACGATGTAACCAGATTTATAAGAATGTCAAAGAATGCCAGCCTTAGAGCAATAAAACACTGCTTTCTTTTTAGGCCTATATGTGATATTGCCTTGGTTGGTTGACTTTAACTTCCCCAGAACAAGATTCACATTCAGATTCGGAACAATATTCAGATTCAGAAAAACTTCCCAATATAATGACAATAGCGCAAAGAATAAAACTCTGACACAAACCATAACTAATTTACTGATTGGAACACTTCATTAGTTTCATTTTGAGGGGCGATACAATTTCATCATACCCCAGGGGGAAACGTTTTCAGGAAAACGGGGAAATGATCCCAAAAAAGTATGCAAACGGTCAGTAGGCTCTTGTTTTGTAATAAACTGTACCAAAAGCCGTTTTCTCAAAATGGTAAAATTTATCAATCAAAACCAATTTACTGATTAGAACACATCATTAGCTTCAATCTGAGGGGTCACACAATTTCATACCCCAGGGGGGCTTTTCAGGAAAAGGGGGAATTGGTCCCAAAGTATGCAAACAGTCAGTAGGCTCTGGTAACTGTACCAAAGGCCATTTTCTCAAAATGGTAAAAGTGATCAAATCAAACTAATTTACTGATTAGAACAAATCATTAGCCTTTGAAGCAGTTACAAGAGCCTACTGACTGTTTGCATACTTTGGGACCAATTGCCCATTTTCCTGAAAAGCCCCCCTGGGTTATGAATTGTATAACCCCTCAGATTGAAGGTTCTCCAGGACCCCCGAGTCCTTTACGCCTTCGGCATGAATTAGTGCCCCCCAATCTGAAAAACGCTCATACGGGCCTGCCAAAGAGGATGTAGAGCATTTAAGTATGTGTTGACAACCAGTATGTAAGTATATATTTACAAGTCGGGAAAGCAGGGCCTCCTTTCTGACCTACGAATCCTTACTGCAGAGATTCCTCTGGAATAAGGACATTACAATATTGTGGCTGATGGAAATTGGCCTCATCGCGGAGGGAAGAAATTGCATCATGTGCAAGAACGCCATGTCCTTGTCCCCATGTAAGGACAGGAAGATGGCTTTCGTTGGAAGTGCCACGGCACTCATGGAGGAAAAAAGCACAGAAGCGAAATAAGCATCTGTGAAGGAAGCTGGTTCCAGGGGCCAATCTGATGATAAGTGAAGTTCTGAAATTCACTTATTGGTGGTGCATTGGCCTCAACCAAGTGCAAATCAATGCTCAACTGGAAATGAGCTCATCAACATTAGTTGACTGGGTCATGTTCTGCTGGGAATTGTGTGGGATTGTTCTGTCTCATGAAAATGAGGTAATGGTGGTCCAGGTAAAATCGTACAAATAGATGAAAGTAAAGTTGGGAAACGCAAGTACAAGATAGGACATTTTGTTGAAGGCTAGTGGATGTTTGGGGGTATNAACGCCATGTCCTTGTCCCCATGTAAGGACAGGAAGATGGCTTTCGTTGGAAGTGCCACGGCACTCATGGAGGAAAAAAGCACAGAAGCGAAATAAGCATCTGTGAAGGAAGCTGGTTCCAGGGGCCAATCTGATGATAAGTGAAGTTCTGAAATTCACTTATTGGTGGTGCATTGGCCTCAACCAAGTGCAAATCAATGCTCAACTGGAAATGAGCTCATCAACATTAGTTGACTGGGTCATGTTCTGCTGGGAATTGTGTGGGATTGTTCTGTCTCATGAAAATGAGGTAATGGTGGTCCAGGTAAAATCGTACAAATAGATGAAAGTAAAGTTGGGAAACGCAAGTACAAGATAGGACATTTTGTTGAAGGCTAGTGGATGTTTGGGGGTATTGAGAACGATTCATGGAAGTCCTTCATTGTGTGTGTCGAAAATAGGAAAGAAGATACACTCATTCCACTCATGCATAAATGGATAAAGCTGGACACGACAGTCCATTTTGATTGCTGGAAAGGATATATCAATGTTGCAGGGCATAGCTATGTTCATGGAACTGTCAACCACAGTAAGGAATTTGTCTTGGAGGATGGCGTCCATACCAACAAAATTGAGGGGCACCTGGCGCCAAATGAAGGCCAGTTTGCCCACGCATGGCAGAAAACTATATGACTCTTACATAGCAGAATTTATATGGAGATACAAGTATTAAGGTGAGGACTTGTTTTTGACATTCTTACACGATACAACAAAGGTTTATAACCNAAAGAAGATACACTCATTCCACTCATGCATAAATGGATAAAGCTGGACACGACAGTCCATTTTGATTGCTGGAAAGGATATATCAATGTTGCAGGGCATGGCTATGTTCATGGAACTGTCAACCACAGTAAGGAATTTGTCTTGGAGGATGGCGTCCATACCAACAAAATTGAGGGGCACCTGGCGCCAAATGAAGGCCAGTTTGCCCACGCATGGCAGAAAACTATATGACTCTTACATAGCAGAATTTATATGGAGATACAAGTATTAAGGTGAGGACTTGTTTTTGACATTCTTACACGATACAACAAAGGTTTATAACCCAAAAAAGTAGATGGAAATAAACACGTAGAAATTCTTATGCAAGAAAACGAGTACCGAGAAACGCATGCATGTATTTGTATAAGAAACTGCCCATAAGCAACTTAACACTTAGATTGCCAAAAAAATTAAGAAACTCCAGTAGTGGCAAAATATAAGTTAAGAAACTATTTATTTTGACAAACAAAATCCTTGACATAGTTGCTGTTCATTTTCACATGTTTCTTGTGTCATGTTAGTCAGGAGGCACTTTTAAGTAATATGTAAACATTAGAAATGCTTAAAACCGTGTTTTAAAATGGTCAGAGTGGATGAAACAGGTAGTGAACTTGGGGATTATTATAGGAACATCTAAGACACTGATAAGAAACTCTGAGTACTCCAAATCTGATAATTTAAAAAAACTGTCAGTATTGGCCCAAATTCTTAGTTTCTTCCAGAAAAAAAGTAGGCGTAATTCTTTTGTCAAGATACAGTAGATACATCTCTCACAACACACTCAACTTTTCACATCTTCTATAATCACAATTTCTATCAGTTTTCTGTAAGTAGCCTGAGCCGAAATGTGTCATTGCTGCAAATATAAATCACCGTTGAACGATACACTTTGCTGTTAACAATTTCTTCACAGCTCATTTCGTCTTCCAGTTACTCACTGTTTTGTATAACTGGCTGCTGACTTCATTTTGTTTCATTTTCTTTGATAAAAAAGCATCCAAAATTGGCCATGTCTTCACAGCACAGTGATCCTGAATAAAAGAAAGTTCGGAATAAATACCAAATTATCTAGTTTCAAATCTCAATTTATTTTATGCCCATACCATCAAGTACAGTCTGAATGTTTATGAAACGCAAACATTTTGAACATTGACAACGGATAGCCAAGAAAATGAGTTTTGAAGTTGTGCCTAAATGTTTGATTTGTTGTGCAATCGAAACGAAAACTATGCATTGGAACCACCTAGAAACAAAATAGGCATTCTAATCACGGAAAATGACAGAAAATAGTATACATAGGCCTAAATAACTGAATTTTTTATATCAGCTATAACATTTTTACCTGTACGAACCTGTGCGAACCCTTTGGCTGGAACCTGCATCGATACCTGAAGTTTAGCGCGAAATGAGCTTTTAAGACACTTCTTTCCTCACTTTTTTGTTTGCACCAGGAAAGAAGAATTTGAAGGGTCTCGTGTAGTTCTACTGCTAAAAGTATCCCTATATGTGCCAAATAAAGAAGTAAATTGATGTAAAAACATAGAACTGATACGTTGTATAATTGCGCAAACATTGAGGGTTAATTTAAAAAAGTTTATTGAAATCGGATGAATACAACTGGAGAAAAGAAATTTGAAATTGTTGGTTTAGGCCCATGTCAAAAATGATACACTGGAAATGTAAACAAAAACATAGCCTCACAATTTTTATCAACTTAAAAGTGCTATTTCTCTGCACTCGTTGGTCCGTTTTCTTTACTGATTTTTTTTTCTCGCTCGTTTTTCCTCCTTTTCAATGGCTTTTAGAGCTGAAGATTTTCGAAAAATTCATATTTTGAGGAAGGTGAACCAGCGAAAAATATTGAACAAATTACAGCGATCCAAATTAGCCGTTAAGCCAGAGATATACATTTAAATCGCTCGAAACGAGACAATGGTTGTCTTTCTGGAACTGTTCACACAGTGAAACATTTCTCTGGGACACCCGGTAGGCGGTAGGTAGGTGCATTCCTTCCGCGTTGATCGAGACCCCTTCCATAATTTTTCATTTTTCAAATATAAGAATGCGTGTATTCGTTGCCATTCAAGTTATGTTCATAACAAGCTGTTAATAAGTAAGTGCAGCTCAGAGTGTTGTCCATAAAGCAATTGTCTGCAAATCCTTTGAACAGTAAAATGCTGCGCTACAACAACAGTAATTGCTTATAAATTTGGCTTCTTTTCATGCATGGGGGTTTGATAAAAGCTGTAGCAAACGAAAGACGGTGTTTGCTGTATGCTATTCTCTGGTGAAAGTTTTGACATCTTCATTAAAACTTTCAGAGACCAATGATGATGCTTCAGGTGCAGGCGAAGTGCAGTTCTTATGCCAAATGTTTGCAGGTGAAAAGACATCTTACAGGTAAGATCATAAACTACTTCTCACTTTTCCAAATAACTTGCTTGCTAGTGTTAGATATGTGGACGTCAGACACAGTGCCTTCATCATCCTACCAATAATCATGCAAATCACAACTGAATATCGTCTTTCTGTTATACCGGGTGACCCAGAAAAAAATGACCCATCGCAATCTGTTACAGAAAATTAAGTAAATGAACGGTTGAAATTCTTCAAACGCTGTTCTGTCACTGAAAATCTAGCTTACGTTATGAGTATTTTTGGCAATTTTTTCAGCACAGTAAATTTCCAAAATTAAGGATTTCACGGAAAACGGCGTGCCTGAAATCCTCAAAAAGTCGTCTAAAACAGGGGATCGATTTACAGCCATTTCAAAACAACGAGGAGCGTGTTTCATTTCAACCTGGAAAAATAAGCAACCCAGTAGGACGTCTTCAGGGCCGCTCCTCGTTGTTTTGAAGATCTCAAATGACTTAAAATCGATCCCCTGTTTTTGACGACTTTTTGAGGATTTCAAGCCTACCCTATTCCTCAAAATCCTTAATTCGGGAACATTACTGCGCCCAAAAAATTTCAAAAAATACTCATAATGTAGCCTAGTCTTTAAGGTAACTCTGCTTTCCGCTCTAGTGCACAGCGAAATGCCGTTTCGCAAAACCCTTGACCTCAGAAAACAGTTAATTTCTCCAATGTTATTCGGCCTATCGAAAAGCGGTAAAAAGGATGTTGTTCTGTATAATCTGGGCAATCGAAAGATGTATAAATCGCAATGTTTTCGTCATCCCTGGCTTCGCAAATCCTAGTTCAAATCTTTTTGCTNGGGGGGTGGGGGGGTATTGAACATTGATCACTACACCGCATTACACATATTTTTTATAAGAAACTAAGGTCCGGTGCTGTCAGGCAGTTTCTCAAATTTATAGACCATTTTGCTAGCAAAACTTTCTTCTTATGTCTTTCTTATACTTTTGAAACCGAAAGTGTGGAGCTAAAAGTTTGTTTTTCTACAGGGTTCTCAAAACAAGTAAATAACATAATTCGCACTCAAAATAATGTCTAACCAGTTGCCATAACTAACTGTACACTGTCAAAACAGTTTTGAGTGGATAGGAAATTAAAACTGTAAATTACAAAAGTTTCTTAGCTTTATAGATTCACGTAGGGTTGTTTCTTACTCGGTTTCTTAACTTTTAAAAAATCGAGCCTACCGTTTCTTATCAGCAGTTTCTTATAAAAAATGTGTATCCTTCGATTAAAGCATTTAGTGAAAATCCTTTGTTATTTTAGCTTTGACATATATCTTGACCCAGTATCGCTAGGATGTGGCCATAGTCTTTGCACAAATTGCCATCAGCGCATGCTTGTCACAAACAGGCAACTCACATGTCCCTGCTGTCGACAACCTTTCACAGCATCATCGGTTGTCCGCAATATCACTGTCCCTTTCAAGGGAAATTCAGGGACGTCAGGACTCATCTCATACACTGGGGTGCACTGAAATCATCGTGACATGTGAAAACGAGGGCTGCGACGAGAACATTGGAAGGCGAGAAGTTCCAGGGCACAACAACGTGTGTCCAATGGCGATCGTCACTTGTGGTTTGTGCTCTCTTGACTTTCGCCGAGTCATTTTGACAGCAAATCAAAGAAATGAATGTGGTGGACGCATTATTGAATGTGATTTCGGTTGCCTGGCAAATAGTATTACAAGGCAGGTAATTTTTTTGGTCAAGGGTCAACAAGTCACGTCGGAAATCCCATAAACGTATTTTTTTTATAAGAAACTAAAAATTTGGGCCAGTACTCAAAGGTTTCTCAAAATTATCAGACTTTGAGTACTCAGAGTTTCTTATGAGTTTCTTAAAGGCTCCATAGCAATCTTCATGTTCACTTACCTGTGCCCTTGTGAGCATTTCAAAACAAGGCTTTTTGAGCCTCCAATGTTTAGACATTATTCAAGTACCTTACGAGTAACATGATACAGGAATCAAGTAAAAGTAAAGTAAAAATATGTCGAGGATTTCCTTTGTCACAGTAAATAGTTTCTAAACTTATATATTTCCAATTACTGGAGTTTCTTAAAGGGCATGTAAGCATCTAAAAGTGGCTCAAGCCACTTGCGGTCAAATTCTAGCCTATCAGATACCAGGATTTCCTGTTGATGTAGATCAGCTATCCAAATATGGTGCGGCACGTGTATCGGCCAATTATCTTTGTAAGGTTATTTTTATAAAAGGCTTTATATATAGTTATTTTTTCTGTTAAAAAACCATTGCTTTATATTGTTTTCCAAGAAAAAATCGTTTATGAAAATTAGTAGCGATCGCACCCATTCGCCCCCTTTCCCCGCCAATTGTCTGCCATTGTAGTAGTACCTTCATTTATCAATGCAGATATATTCAAAGGAGCCAGCATCTATAATTTGCTGCATTATCCCCATCCTCATAGGTGCAACCAGTTGCTACATACATTTTCCTGCAACAACTGTGCCAGGCTTTTGGGGCAATACCGAAGAAATGCTTCAGCACCAGACAGACAATGGGGAACAGCATCTTCAGCTCGTAATGGAAGAGCAACACCAGCTGCAGACCGCCCTCCATTGTCACTTGGCAGTGAGTACTTATTGCGCCTGAATAGCCTGCTTGCAAATTCTACTTTCCTCTGCGAAGGAGAGCAAAGGCAGTTCGCAGTGGAAAACAGCGTTTGCGTGCAGGCTAGGAATATGATTGTTTGACCAAGTAAAACATGTGCGAATGCAAGTTGATGCGTTCAATTGTCTCACAGGTTTTCCAAGGCAGACAGTTTTCCCCATGTTCCCTATACACAGGAACGCCGGAGAGGGGGGCGCAGGGGGGCAACCGCCCCTCCTGCCCTCTCAAAAATGGCCCAAATATGTTATTTTCCTATTGCTTTGCCCTCAGATTTTAATTTCCCCCCCTAAAAATATGCCCCGTCCGGCGTCCCTGCCTATGCGCTCATTTTTTTAATGAGAAACTAAGGTCCGGGGCTGGTAGGCAGTTTCATAAATTTTTGGGCCATTTTGCTACCACAAGTTTCTTACGTGTTTCTTATATTTTTATTGCCGAAGTTTAGAGTTGATTTTGTCTTGTCTAAAGGGCTCCCAAATTACTTAGTAAGTCTCTCAAA
>REGL01002888.1:4892-18033 GCA_004194395.1 Aurelia aurita complex sp. Pacific
CAGCAAGGAAGAAACAGATGATGCAGGGGAAGGAGATGGGGAAGCCACATCAGATGCAGACACTCAATGTGATTTTGACAGTGACACCCAATTATGGAAGGATAAGGCATCACAACTGAATGATGAACTTGTCGAAAGAAACAGGGAAATTTACAAGCTAAGAAAGGAGATTGCCAAACTGCGAGGAAACATGTTTGGCTTTCATACAATTAAGAAATCAGCTGGGTGGTTCAAGTTTTTCACAGGAATACCAACTGTGGCAGCATTTCTTTGCATTGTTGGTCTTATAAAGGAAGGGTAAAGAAATGCACCACAAAGCTATCAGCTGAGGATCATGTCCTGGCAGTCTTGATGAAATTGAGACTGGGCTTATTGAACAAAGACATAGCTTATCGGTACAGCTGCAAAGTGACCATGATATCCAAAATCTACAGGTGTTGGCTCCCAAAACTTGCTGCCACTACAGTAAGATATTCATTGAGAGGCCACATAAGCTGACAGCAAGGGTTGTTTTTATCTGAAGGTTGGGGTGGGAGGGTTTCTGACAAGCAGATAACCCTAGAGTCTGGCTTTTAGAGCAAAATTCAGCCAGGTGATTGCATTTTAGCAGATTGAGGGTTCCTGATAGAAGAAGACCTGAACAAGAAAGGAGCATATTTGCGGATACCAAAATTCACCAAAGGGAAAAGTCATTTGGCTGCTAAAGATGTAGATGTGTCTCACCAACTAGCAAATGTTAGGATCCATTTTGAACGAGTTATAGGACAACTGAAAAAATTTCGCATCTTGCTGAGCACCATACCCATTTCGCAAGTAGAACTCCTTGATAATGTTATGGTAGTTGTTTCTGCACTAGTAAATATGAATAAGAGTGTTGTTTTGCGTTAAGTTTAGAGGATGAATCTATCTTTATTCATCAACATAAGAAGGTATTTTGCATCTGAATATATGTTTCTAAAGGATCTGATTCCCTTTGCTTTTTTGATTGCTTATTTCATAGCCTACTTGTACATAATGTATCATCTTGCTTAAATGCAAGATTGTATATTTTTGAATGCCACATATCATCCTTTGGGATTACACTCATTTTGTTCTCAAGAAATTCTAGGAAGAAACTGCAGTAGTCCCTTTCCAGAGAATTTAAAAAACCCTACAAAAAGCAATGAGAGTTTAACTTGAAGCGAAGAAACTTTTCAGTTTTGGTTTTGAGTTATGAACAGTTCTTGAAAGAAACATAGTTTGCTATAGTCCAAAGGATTTGTTTATGATTTGGTTGTCTGGACTCTGAAGGTTATATTAGCTGCCATCGGGGAAGTAGGATAAAATGAGAAAAGTCAAAGTTGCTGTGGTTAATGAGTCTGGAAATGAAATTTAATTGAAGAAATGAGATGATTTGGGAGTGCTGAAAAGTCTTGAAGTTGTTGTTGCTGATTGTCATAAAGTCAAAAATGAGCTGAATTTTTTTATATTTCAATTAAAACAGAAACGTGCAACAATACTGGGTGACCCAGAACAAAGTGACCCCATGCAATCTGTTACAGAAAATTAAGTAAGTGGCCGATTGAAATGCTTCAAACGTTGTTCTATCACTAAAAGACTAGCCTATGCTATGAGTATTTTTCGCAATTTTTTTGGTACGGTAAATTTCCAAAATTAAGGATTTCGAGGAAATGGGCATGCCTGAAATCCTCAAAAAGTCGTCAAAAAAAGGGGATCGATTTAGAGCCATTTCAAATCTTCAAAACAATGAGGAGCGTGTTTCATTTCAACCTGGGTATAGGCAACCCAGTTGAAGTCTGCAGAGCAAGTTTATTGTCCCTAGGTACTTAAAGATATTCTCAGGTAAAATGAAACACGCTTCTCGTTGTTTTGAAGATCTGAAATGGCTTTAAATCGATCTCCTGTTTTTGAAGACTTTTTGAGGATATCAAGCCTGCCCTTTTCTTCAAAATCCTTAATTCGGCAACTTTACAGTGCCCTAAAAAATTGTAAGAAATGCTCATAATGTAGGCTAGTCTTTTAGCGACAGAACAACGTTTGAAATATTTCAATGGCAAATTACTTTTTTCTATGACTGATTGCGTTGGGTCACTTTTTTCTGGGTCACCGGGTACAACTACTGTGCCACTCATTGCAGGAAAGGACACATAGTCAGCGAGTTCAGTTCCCACAATGAGTGACACTTACAATTAACTAAGGAGTTAAATGCAAAAAAATTACTATTCAAAGGAACGGGAAACAAAAAGCCTGATCGCTGAGCAGAACTGAGGCTGCTTGAGAAAACGGCTGACCAGAGGATCCCTTGAACTGAAGAGAAGGTCCTATATATTCCTACAGTTGCCAAATAGCATCTTCTCTCTTCCTTTCCAAATTTTCAATTTCCTTCTAACTTTGAGGCTCTGTACCCAGGGTACTACCGGTACAGATAACAAAAGAGATGAGTAAATGGTTTGATTTTATGGATAACACATATTTTGTTTGTGAGAAACTGCCCATATACATACAAAACTCAACTCCAAGATCAACAAACATTAAGAAACTCCAGTGCTGGGAAAATATAAGTTAAGAAACTATTTATTTTGATAAAGTAAGTCCTTCACATAATTTTCCTGTACTGTCAGTTGTTTTCTGTATCACATTACTCGTAAGGTACTTGAGTAATGCCTAAACATGGGACAGGCTTAACCCTATCAGGCCTAGGGTATTTGATGCTCTAGGAAGACTGGGGGGGGGGGCTCATTCAGCCCCCCCTGTTTTATTTCCGTTCTGAACGATGTAGAGCCTTGAAACTTGGCATGTGCATAGTACATCATGAGCTGAACCCAAAAATGAAATCTATTTTTAGTTGTGTCACGTGACGTGCTGATGACGTCACAATAAAGAATTTTCAAAGTCAATAGGGTTCAGTACTAAAAAAATTTAAATCGTTGATTGTGAGAAAACGAAAGGCAATAAGGACATCGGTCCAATTTTAGTGTATTCTATGGTCAAATAGCTTTTGCTTTGCAAGGAAAAATTTGTAAAAAGTGATGACATAATCACACAGGAATTTGAAGAATGTGCTCATGCGTACAGCCAAAATACGCATAATCATACGTTTTTTTTTTTTTCAGTAATTTATTTATAGTGGGCAGGAAGTATTTCTAGCTACTTAAAGCTAATTTAAGCCCACTGTGCATGCCACATCCAGGCACGGGACCCCTAGTTTAACGTCCCTTCCGAAGGACGGCGAGGTGAGTTGCGAAGCCAAGCCTCCGAGGTCACCCATCCAGAGTTTGACCTCACTCAACCGAGCTTAACTTCAGTCTCCTGACGGAAACTGATTAAGCCGCTCGGCCACTCACCCCACAACACGTTTAAATTAAAAACAAATTATGCAGTTGGATAGAGGATCAAAAGTAGCATAAATTCCTCCAATTTCATAGTTTCTGATTATAAGAAGGATAAAAACTAAAAATCAGAAAGTTTCAGCTTTGTAAGTGCACTACTTAAAAATCCACAGAAGAAAAGCCGCCAGGGGGGCTGATTGGCCCCCCAGGCTTGATAGGGTTAAAAAACCTTGCTTTGAAATGTTCACAAAGCACATGTAGTGAACATGAAGATTGTAACAGGACCTCTATGCAACTAGTAAGAAACTGTGAGTACTCAAAATATGATAATGTTGAGAAACTTGCACTACGTGCCCAAATTCTTAGTTTCTTATGTACAAAAATACGTGTATTCATTTCTGAAGTAATGCGTTTGAAGTACATATCATTTAGAAATTCAGAAAATGTTTGTAAGAGGAGTTTATCTTCGTTTGGCATAAGTTGCCGTTAATTCGTTGGTATATAATTAAAATCGGGCAGTGGTCGCACAAGCGCAATTTTGAAAGTATTTGTATGTGTCATTTGTTCTTAATTAGGGAGAGATAATTTTCATATGCAATTTGAGATTTGTAGATTTTATACGATAAATAAGATATATGATTTTGAACTGTGGGCTAGAGGCTTCTAGTTCACTCAGCTGATAATTGTTAGTTCACTTTGGATTTGCTTGGGAAAAACAGCACTGCTGCTAATTCTGCCTACTGCACTCTCTGTCAAAGACTTGAGTAGTACAGAAGTAAGGACAACAAAACGTGGGGCCTTTGCATTCTTTGATATGTTCTCGTGGTTCTCTGCCGGGATGCTTAGCTGCTGTGTGTCTCTTTAAGCCCGCAACAGTTTTGCACACCTTACCACATGTTTCGCACTCTGTATCTTTTCTTTCAACCTACAAAATGGAAAATTAAGGGCCTAAGTCAAGATTCTCCTGTCTCCAATCGGCAATATTTCCTCTCCAAAAGTGAAACAGTTACTAAAAGCTTTCTAACATTTAAGGGTCCTTTAATTAAAGGAAAAATGACTCATTTGCAACTTTAAACTACGGTGATGAACACAAACAATACACACAAACCTAACCCTAACCATGCCTTAACCTACAGAATTTCAACAATCAATCCATCTACACCTTATAAAAAATCACTGTGAAAGGAATCTAAAGAGAAAGAATAAACACCTGTACCACTGCAGCATCAATCTGTGCTTGGACATCATCCTCAAGAGCATCCAAAATAACATCAAAATATTCTCCGAATATGAAGAGGTCACTGTCATCCTCCATGTTTACTGAAAACTTGTGCACAGCCATGGTCACATGGCGGGTGCATTCAACTTCAAATCAAGAACGAACATGCGCACCTTTGAAGTTTGCCCAATTTATAACCAGAGTTTTCCTCTATCTAAATCCAGACTCGTCTGTTATGCAGAAATTGAGTTGAATTTTTAATTTTCCATTCAACTTAATTTAATCTCTGTAAAGCAATCGAGTCTGCTCACAGACATGCTCATTTAGCAGTCATTTTTTTCCTGTCCTTTCTTTCTGATAATGACATGTTGTTGATGAATTTATGCTGGAGTTAACTCGAACTAGCTGCAAAAAGAGTCCATTTACTGATTCAACTTAATTATTATGTTCATTGTTATGTTGTGTTGTGTGCAAAACGAGCTAGAAAAGAAAATTAATGCTCTTCGTTGTTTTTGCCTTACGTACAATCTGCTCATTTACAACAATCTGCTAACCCATGAATCCTTAGGGGCAGGCAAGTGCTGTCAATGTTTTATGGCATGTTTTCCCAAACAAATAGAGTAAAAGACCGTTTTTAACACAGAGTTTGATGTTTCTGCTCAAAATGTTGGAGCTTTTACACTCCAGTCAAGCTCGTTCAAAAGGGTGAAAATAACCTTGTAGAATTGCACTCAAGAAGAACACCTTTATCCTTGTGAATCCTCTTTCATTCTATATGCACTCCATCTTACTTGTACAATCTCAATCANTTTGTCAAAATCTTGATTTCTTGAAAATAAACTTGGACAGAATTAAAAGTAATAAAACTCTACAAGCAGAAGAAAGCTCTTGTAAATGAAGGGCTTACCTTGGGCTTACCTCAGATTTGATGTAGCAGAACTCGCTTTCTTTTGAAATGTTGTGATGGAAGCAATCCTGGACATGACCGCATGTGAAGTAGTTGTAGGCTTCCAGTGACTTGTAAGCCTTTATCGATTCTTCGGTATAGACACTTGGCGTATCTAGAAGATATTCGGTCACATCTCGCCACGACAGGTCAGGTCAGGAAGGTTTGAGATATCGTCATTCCAACCGCATTCTAAAGCGAAAGGTTCCGGGAGCTGTTCACCACTTTTGAGTGTTAATTTCGACAAATATTGCTTTCTTTCCTCGAGTTCAAGGCGCTCAACGTATTCAGAAGCCATTCTTGAAGTCATTTATGACTAAATTTAATATATTTCCGAAGTTTTCAGGGTTTAATAGTCAACAGTGCACGTTGTATCTAACTGGAAACAGGTGGATTCCCAATGTGCTGGCCCATGTGCTCGATTGTTTTGCCGGCACAGCTGCGCGCACACCTTGTTTACATTACAGTGTTATGTCACACGGAAAGGGGTCTATACGGTCAGGTAAAAAATTTGGATTTAAGAAACGTCGGAGAATCTTTGCTCCGACATCTGACATCTCCGAGTTTTTTATCTGGCCGTTCCTTCACTCTACGATTATAAAAAATTGGTAGGCCTAAATTATTTCCAATTCCCTGCAGTCTATTGTTTATGTTTCATGCCATCATCTGGGAAAACGTAAATGTGTACAAAAAGGTAATCAACAGTCAAGCAGGGAACATGACACTAGCTTGTTAACTGATGTTGTAAAATTGACAGCCTTTGAGAGGAGGTTTTTGTGGAGAAATTTAAAATCATGTATGCCACTTGTAAAGGCTTGCTATAAAGCCAATTCAGAAATTTTGTGGTATATTATTGTCTCTTCAGAATTTTTTTTATTTCAGCATAGACTGAAATAAACAGCCACAACATCATTTGTACGGGACTGTGCCAAAGCACAGCAAATACCAAGGCCATTTCCTTCCAGTTTTTAGGTGTAAAAACAAAAGGAAATGAATGATTTCCTATTGATTTCTAGTAAAATAAAACTAATAAAACTTGAATAAAACTACAAATTTCAACCGCCATTTCTAACCAAAAAATTTCCAAAGAAACGGAGATTTCCTTTTCCATTTAGTTTTTTCTATTTGAAATCAAAGATCTCTAACCGAGGAAATCCATCTGAAGTAGCGTTTTTGTTTGAAACTAGTTGGAAATGAAGTGAACGTTAGTTTGAGACTAACTGGAAAAGATATGAAAACTATGAAATTGTCGCACACTGTATGCCTTTGCCTGTGCTGAAAAGTAGCAAAGAGAGATGACGCAACAGAAAATAGCATGCAACTAATACCAAATCAATATATAATTTCTTAATATATAAAAAATTACCAACAGAGCTATAACATGAACGGCAAATCCGAAAATCGAATGTTTACCCTCCCGTTTTTCGTACTATGATAAGGATTTCAATACAGTTTGAATAACTTGGTATACAGGGTGTCTCAGAAAAAAGTACCCACCTTTGACTGGAAATAGGAACCAAGCAATAAGATATTATTGCTCCCCAACTTCACAGCTAAATTGATCAATGTGTAACTTAGATGCACGTCCCTTGCATTTAGAAATCGTCCACCAAACACCGGAGATACAGGTTCGAACAGTCAAAATTTACAATGCACCAAAAGCCAGAGGTTTTGAAAAAGGGCCTAATAATTATTTGTATCGTGGACATTTTCCAAACTACCTGTAGACTTTAAATTTCCGTGCTTTGCTTTTGAAAAGAATAAAAGATGCATGGGCAAATTAAAGAAATATAGTACAAAGTTCTCCCATATTTGCATTGGGGTTGAAATTCTTTGGAAGCTGTGACTCAGGATCTTTTCATTGATCAGGTACGATTTCACAATGTATTTTTCTTTTTGTGACCTTTGTGGCGATCTGCGTCACCATTTAATCCATAGAAAAGACTCAATCCCATCGATATTGCAAGGGTTTCGCGTGATGAATTGCAGCGGTGATGAATTGCTGTCACAGCAGGAAAGCTTATAGAAACTGGTGACTATCGCTTTGTTCTGTACAAAGGGCTCCTTGCCGCATACAACAACCGTTTGTTTCTGGCCCTGGGACATACATTCAAAGAGACCCGCAGACCCGCAGACCCGCATTTTATCGGACCTGCGGGCCTGCATTTTACAGAAACCGCTTTTTTCGGAACCGTAAAGGTGTGACTGCTGCAATGAAAGTCGCAGCAAACATTGAAGATTCCTCGCCATCGTTTGTTTCCAAGGTTCTGAGCTCAGAAGAAGCGGAACAACTCATATTTGCTGAAATTAATAAGGTCAGATTTCCTGATTTTATTACAGTTGCGAAAAACTTAGAAAGGAAGCATGGCCTAGCCAAGAGTGTGACAATGTTACGACTGAAGTACCTTCTTTCATGTGGAAAACTTGGAACTGTGCTTTGTGGAGGTAAAGAATCGTTATGTGTAAAAGATGAAGCATCCAAAGTTTGCAATAATCAGGGGAAAGTAAGGAAGACATCGGATGCGGAGGGCAGGTTAAATGAATGTAGTGAACAACTCAAGAAAAGGGCGGATATGCACGAGGAAGCCAAAGATACCTTGCCTGAAAATATGGAAAATAACTGGAGTGAAGACGAGGATCAGGATCAAGATATGATGAATGAGGATGCAACAACCTGTACTGATTATGAGCAAGAATTTGGTGTATGAGAAAACGACCCAGCATTTCAGGGCATTAGGGGAAACACAGATGCGAAAAAGGCTCCTCCTTTACAATACCCCCTATTCCTCCTTTACAATATTCCTTTACAGGTGTTATTTCTTTTACTACATTCTTTTTTTTTTTACATTCCATTAAAAGCTTACAAAACGAATTACTAACTACACTACTTATAATATACTATACCCTACTGCTAAAACAAAACACAGGTTGTTGGTGAATATTTCCGTAATTTCATCCGGTCCAAGCCCACTAAAACGAGAGTGCCAGTTAATTTCATTAATCATATCCTGGATGGATTGCGAATCAGCCTTTGAGTAATCCCAAAGAGTTCTTTTGTATGGTGGTGGGGAAGGTACAGATATGTTAAGTTTTCCATATATTATTTGATGTTGGCAATGATTATCCAAGGAGAGATGGACGCCAGATTCCACAAATAAATTAGGTTTGTCAGTAATGATTAGGTCGATACAGGACATTCCTTCACCCCTGATATTCGTTGGTTCATCAATCAGCTGTGTTAAGTTATTTGTCTCAATTATTTCATCAAGTGCCGTCCCCTCTGGACTTTCTACATCTGCTGCCCACCATTGGGAAGATCTACAGTTTAGGTCTCCAGTAATGATTAGAGAGTGAGGCCTTTCCCCTCGAAGCTGGTTTAATGCCATCTGCAAACTGGCAATGAAATGTTCAAATTGCTCACTGTTTTGACTCGGGCTGCGATAGACTGCGATGAAAAATATTTTCTTGCGAGCAATTCTTATTTCAGTAACAATCATCTCTTGCATCAATTCAAGATCTGTCCTTCGCTTAATTGGCAAGCCCTCTCGAAAATACAAACTTACGCCACCCTTTCTGGTATTACTAGGGTGGGCATTTCGATAGATTTCTTTGCTAAAGCCCTCGATGAAAATATCCTCATTACCAATGGAACTATTTAGCATGGACTCGGAAATCGCAATGACATCAAATCGATGAATGGAATTATATGCTTCAATTAGTGAGATCTTAATATTGTCCCTGGCACATATGCTATTCAAATTCCAATGAAAAAATTTAAGACAATTGTCAGTGTGAGGACCTGGATTTTTCTCGATATCACCCGCAAATAGCAAAAGGAATTTTAGAGAAAACACGTCCTTAGAAGAAACACAAACAAGTGCAAAGTGCAAGTGCAAAGTGGGTAATACGCTGTACTTGATCCAAAACTCTCCTACGAAACATCGGACACTTTTGAAAGATTGTGATGAACCCTAGGAAGGAAAGGAGGGAACGTGAAATCGCAAAGCAAACCATAACTTGAGTGTATAACCAGGGTCTATAGAAAGCTACTGGTCTGGAATGTCGGCACAGATCAAAGAGTTCTTGGCCGCATGTTCATCAATTAACTATTCACTCTCCCCAGGCCCTTAGGGTGCACGAAAGTGTTTTGAAGTTGTGAAAATGGCTACGTTGGCTGTGTTCCAGACCATTATGACCTATTGGACCAATATGACCCTGGAGTCATATTGGTCCGGACCAATATAGCCCTCGACAAAATTTGGGTCATATTGGTCCATAGAGGGTCATATTGGTCCAATGAGAACTGGCGAATACGAGGCTATCAAGCACATGACAACAAAAGCGTCTGTGCATGCGTCCTTTATTTCGGCACCACAATGAAATGAAATAACAGTTATGAAGCAGGAATGCGGCAGAGACTTACAGAAACAACACCATCAGCAAAGCTTTGAAAAATGGCCACTCGTTATTAGATACGGAGGAACATGATAGACTTCTGACGATGAGTTTCTTGCTTCCCTGTGCTCTTTGACTTAAAGATAGCTCTTCGGTCAACAGAGACTCATATTGGGCTCATATTAATACTCTGAAAAAGCTGACCCTATTTAGGCCCCAACTCTGAGCTTCCTAGAATACCAAATTTAAAGTATTGAAGGGTGAAGATTTCTTCGTGTGTCCGCAGGAGCAGAGAAAACTTATTTTTAGAACTTATTGCTTTGCTATTATGTATTGTGTCCGCGTTCGCCCTACTTGAAAAGAACAAGCGAAGTCTTGCTGTGGACTTTGGACTTTAGAATGTCTCTGGGGAAACCAATCCAAGGTCCTAAAATAAGCGAGAGAGTTTTGTTCTTCAGTTCAATGCATTGCAACACAAAGACAGTCCTTAGAGGTTTCACAAAAATATTTCGCAAAATGCTTGGACAAAATAGGGTCAGCTTTTTCATTGTTTCATTATGAGTTGCCGTTGAGCAAGGTTTACCGCAGGGATACAAGGGTCTCATCGTCATAAATCTAGCGCACACTACCATATGACCAAATAATGAAGTTCCCCGGGCCTCCTTTACCTAACTAAAGAAGTTCCTCTTGAAATGTCATACCCCCTCCCCCCTAAGTTTAGGATGCTTTGCATCGCCCTGGAGATAATTAAGGGTGACATTGGAAAAATTTTAAGCTGAACAATTTCTTGTCTATTTTCCAATTGAAATGTAGCGTAACGTATAACGTATCCTCCTCATTTGGGGGCATGCAAGCACGTAATATGATTTTGTTGCTCCTCCAGTCCCCGGGGGAGGGGGGTACTTGACTAGGGAAGTGACGGGGTGTGCGGAAAACCTCTCCACACCCTGCACCCTGTCGCATAAAAAATATGCCAAAAGTATACCCTGTCACATAAAAATTTTGCATCTCAAATATAGTGTACAGCGCAATTTTCGCATGTGATACCCTGTCACATAAAAATTGTTCATCTCAAATATAGTGTAGAACGCAATTTTTGCTTGTGATACCCTTTCGCATAAATGTTTTACCTATTATAATACCCTGTCGCATAATTTTCGTTAGAAAAGGACACCCTGTCGCATAATCTTTACCGTTAAAGGACACCCTGTTGAGCGGCACATCCCGTCAGGTAAAGTATAGGAGTGCCCCCCAGGCTCCAGTCAATGCAGTCGCCATTTTGAAAAAATACGAGAGCGAGGCTGGTTTCTAAGGGCCATACTGGTCTAGCAGTGGTCATACTGGTCGGGGGGTCATATTGGTCTGGACCAATATGACTCCAGGGTCATATTGGTCCAAAGGGTCATACTGGTCTGGAACAGCTGCATCAGCTAGATATGCCAGGAGCAAACTGCTCTATTTTTGGGTGTAGCACAAGCAAAAGAAATCCAGAAATCGGAATATTTAAAGTTCCCAAGGCGACTGATGCAGAGGCGACAAGCATTAGAGCAAAATGGATTGCTGTCATAGAGCGAAATAGACAGGAAGACCCTTCCTTCAAGTCTCAGAAAGAACGAGACACACTGCACATATGCGAATTGCACTTTGCCCCAAAAGACATTGAATACAGTGAGTATGCAACGAATGATACTCTATTTTTATTTTGGAATCTATAAGACGGGTTTATAGTGAGATTTGATCCTACTTTCTCGCTGTGTTTAGCAACAGTGGCCGACCGGCCAAAAAAAATAGAAAAAAATAAACAATAGGCCTAATTACAATGTTTTCGTACGGTGCACACTTGAAGATCCTAAATAATATCAGCTTCTTGATACAACAACCCTAAATGTGGATGAAAATTCAAGTATAAAGTTAATGTATATCTCTTGAACTGAAATGCACTATCACATCAGGCCAAAAGGAAATTACCTACCCTCACTAATATTTGTAGGTGCTGGTGCTTGCACCCAATTTGGAAGAGAAATCTGGAACAAACCAGAAACACACACCAACAAATTCCCAAAGTATGGGAGGGATGCTGCTGTTGGATGCAAACATCTAGAGATGTGACAAAATTAGGAAAATCTGGACATTTCTAAAATTTTTAATGACACAATTTCTGATGCTACTATATGAAATGCCATAATTTTGATTAATTGAAAATCTTTTCCTTACAGGTGTTGACAGAAAGAAAGTTAGATTTGGAAGTTTACCAACACAAAATTTGCCTAAAAGATCTTTTGAGAAAAAACCAGAGCCAAGGAGCTCAAGCTCTTCACAAATTGAAAATCGCAAGAGTCAAGAGCAATCAGAAAAGAAGCCAAAACGGGTATACAAGGACTTTGATTTTTTTTTCTAAATCAGTGAGCAAGCTGAAGCTAAATGTTTGGGACAGGAAACTGCATGAAAACAGATATATCTTTAAAAAGAAAGAAACGGGATTTATTGCTTGCAAGATCAAGGTAATCCTTGACTTTTCAGTTGCTGTCTTTGGATGGTCTTTGCCAGATGACCATCCAATTTACAAACACTACAAAAGAAATGTTCGCCATGACACAATAGCATCAATATCCCTCTCTAATCCTTCATCAACTGTCACTGAGTTATTATCTATTTCCAGTTTCATTTTTCCAATCTGTTTCTTCAGATCAGATCTTCAGTTTCTTCCAACCTTTGCTTTTGTAAAGCTAATTTCAATTTCTCTGGTCTTGTTCGCGACACAGGTGCTTTCGCTTTTGCAGGGGACAGAACTTTTTTGCATTTTTTCTTGCGGGATTTTGCAGGGATGCAGGTGTCACAAATAGCTTTTTCTGACAACAATTTGCAATTCTTTGATCTGAAATACTCTTTACTAATAACCTGTGTTTCATTGTCACCATCAAAATCATCTCCAAATGGGTCAATTTCTCTTGCAACAGAATGTTTGTTGAGGCCATCATGAAAAGCACACAGACCTTGACAAAGAGTAAGATTTGAAAGTTCTCCTAGTATTGATGCTATTGTGTCATGGCGAACATTTCTTTTGTAGTGTTTGTAAATTGGATGGTCATCTGGCAAAGACCATCCAAAGACAGCAACTGAAAAGTCAAGGCTTTCATCAACGATTACCTTGATCTTGCAAGCAATAAATCCCGTTTCTTTCTTTTCAAAGATATATCTGTTTTCATGCAGTTTCCTGTCCCAAACATTTAGCTTCAGCTTGCTCACTGATTT
>REGL01002890.1:0-16535 GCA_004194395.1 Aurelia aurita complex sp. Pacific
CCTCTTGTTGAGAAGTTCATTTATTGTCTTCCATGATTCTTTCATGTTTCCTTCACAAGCAGATATCTTATTAGTGTAGTATTCCTTCTTAAGCTGAACGTTCAGGGTATTAACCCTATTACGTACCTGCCTGTATGAGTCCATAAGGACTGGGGACTTTCTCTTGGTTGCAGCCTTTTTAAGCCTGTCTCTAGTCACCATAAGGTTTCTAAGGTCCTTATCAATCCATGGGCAAAATTTCTCTGAGACACGCATTTCAGCTATCAATTCACTGCATTGAAAAGTGCGAGACAAGGGTCTTTGGAGTATGGCTAGTGCCATGGAATATCAACCATATGATCTCGGAATATTACATACTGTACTATTTATGAAAAAATGCCACAAAAAATTTATTGTTCCATTTCGAATGGAAATGACGGAAACGCCTAAACAGGCCCGTAGGAAGCGGGGGGGGGGCAGGGGGGCTTAAGCCTCCCCCAATAATTTCTTAAAGCAATAGTGCTACGTCACACGCATTAACTAGATGTATTGTTCTCTATTGTTTTGAGAACAATTGCCCCCCCCGCAATCCCAAGCTGCTTCCTGCGGCCCTGAGCCTAAAGGTAGTGAAAAGATTCATACGTAAAGTTATATCAGACGAAATTTTGACTAGCAACTGGCCCACCTTTTAGCAGTTCCATTTGGGTGGGACTTATACCGGGTGACCCAAAAAAGTGACCCAACGCAATCTGTTGTAGAAACTAAAGTAAGTGACTGATTTAAATGATTTAAACGTTGTTCTGTCACTACCTTGCCTACGTTATGAGTATTTTTTGCAATTTTTTTCGACACAGTAAATTCCCCGAGTAAAGGATTATGAGAAAAAGGGCATGCTTGAAATCTTCAAAAAGTCGTCAAAAACAGGGGATCGATTTGCAGCATTTTCAGATCTTCTAAACAACAAGCAGTGTGTTTCATTTCAACCTGGGAATAGGAAACTCAGTCGAATATTGTCAGAGCAATTTTAAAGTCACTAGATACCTATAGTATTCTTGTATCAAGGGGCAAGGATACTCCTGCTTTTCTGTAAGCAATTCTTCAACATTTCGATGTGCGTGGATATTTGAATTCCTTTGAAATTCCACAAGTTTAAAAAGAATGTTTATTTTCAGCTCCAAATGCTTAGGTACATATAGGGACCATATAAACTTGCTCTGGAATTTTTTAACTCAGTCGCCTATTCCCAGGCTGAAATGAAACAGCCTCCTCATTGTTTTGAAGATCTGAAATGGCTTTAAATCGATCCCCTGTTTTTGACGACTTTTTGTGGATTTCAAGCTGGCCCGTTTTCTCCAAATCTTTAATTCGTGCCGAAAAATATTCCAAAAGATACTCATAATGTCAGCTAGTCTTTTAGCGACAGAACCACCACGTTTCAAGAATGTCCATCAGCCACGTACTTTATTCTAAAGCAGATTGCGTTGGTTCACTTTTTTCTGGGTTACCCGGTATTTTGACAAATATTTCCACAACAACATTCCATCTTTCAGAGCAAAGTTTACTCCAAAGATTATAAGATCAGATTGTTCTGTGATTGAAAGCTCTTAGCTGTTTTTAACTGGCTATAAAATGCAATGCACGGTGGATATTCTAAGAGTCAGAATTTTCAGATTTTTTATCGTCATTGAAGCTCCCAATGATAATGCACGTTTATTTCTATCATTTATGACCAAACTAGAATTTTACACGCACAAAGAAATTTAGTTGGCAGTCATCAGTGCTATTTTTTTGCAGTATGATTCCAAACCAGGTAGCCCTAAAAAGAGCTAAATTCGCTCCTTTTAAAACCTCTTACAAGATCAGCTATGTCTTGGAAAATAATTTGGTCCTTTATCTAATTTGACAAAAAAGAAATTGAAGATCGGCCGTGTAATCAAATGTTGATGATTTTTCAAACGGGAGTACTTTTTTGGGGACACCCGGTACGTTTATATAGAAATCAACAAACAATTTAGCAAGCACTGCAGTTTCATAAGATATTTAAACAGACGTCAATGAAATAATATAATACTCAGTCGAGTGCCGTTATGCCGTTCAAATGTCTTTCAAAAAGTGGCGGGGGCGTCACCAGACCTAAAAAAGTCAGACCCAGCCATTTTAAACCGTTTTTGCTCAGGAATGAAAACTTCCCTGAGAAAACTAGGGTGGACGGACATGTGTATTTCATTCCACTTTCTGGTGACGCCGTTGAGCCAGGGTTAAAGTGAAAGGTTCTTACATTAAAGGGGCTGGATAAGAAATACATAAACAAATCCATGGTTTGTGTATCAAATATCGCATTTTGAAAGCAGAAATTCCTTTGTAATTAGCAAAATTCAAAAGGAAAGATCCTTTTCTAGATACAGGCTGGTCTTTTGGTGAAAGATCAACGAAAATACTCGTTGGGAATCCATTTATATCGCAGCCATCCCAAAACATATGGAGCTTTAATTTGTATCAGAAGAAAGTGCAAAGGCAAATCTACAAGATGAGACATTTATTTTGAATTTTCGTTGAATAGCCGCAATAAATTAGCTTATCAGAAAACAGCCAAATCAAAAATTTCCCCAACAGTTTCTTATCCAGCCCCTTTAGGGACATATCGAAGATTTCAGGATGTGGCTCGCATAAGAGGAAGGTTCATATATGCAGGTGTTTATTGTACCCATTCTCGGCCTCCTATATAACAAGCAAATTCTAAAACAATGATTTTAGTTTCAGGCAATTCATCTGTTTCATCAGTCGCAGAGAGCTCTTCAACAATCATGCCATTAAGCTCACTGTCTATTTCATCAAGTGTGCTGCCTTTGCCAAGTTTGGTCCCCTCACCATCATCGGTAAGCCATTCTCCTTTATCAATACTTCTTCATTTCCGTAAACATAAAAGATAACATAAACGGAAAGCTGTTTCCACAAAATGTGTAGAAATTTTACGGATCCATAAATTCAATCTTAGAGTTGATATTGTTCAATTTTTGTCTTATGGAGCTCGTTGTTACTTTATGTTATTGTTTGGTGATGTTCTCCATAGTTTTGTGTTGTATTGTATTTATTGGTTGTTTAATGTTGTTCAGCAGCGCTGATGAGGCTCTGATAGGGATTTTTGGGAGCAAGGGAGCAGGACCTGAAAAGGGCCGGGAGCAAGGGAGCAAGAATAGAAAGTGTGAGAGCTTAGGAGCACATAAATTTCTTGGGGAATTAAGGAATTTACTTCGAACATTTAATACCTTTCAGTAAGGGAGCGGTCATTTTTAAAGCTGGGTACCAGGGCGGAGGATTGTTGGCAGGGGTATGAAACTTGATTTCATTACTTTGTGGGGGTACGAAAATATCAAGATAAATTTTTATGGGGTTCGACACGATTTTGCTTGAAATATTTTGTATGAAGTCATCAATCATCATTTACAAAAAATACTAACAGACATCTCTGGAGATGATGAATTACTCACTGTATAAAAATCGCCTAGACAACTTGGTATGTGTCCATATATATACTTCTTATACTCAGAGGTATGGATGGGGTACCAACCCATTTTGCTGAAAGATGGTGGGGTACAAAAACTTTTTGCTATATTTCAGATGGGGTATCAGTTTTCTTTAATTGTGTGAAATTATCCTCCGCCCTGGTACCCAGGAGTAAAAATGACCACTCCCTAAGGCTCCTTGTTCCCTGCAATTACTGTGAAGCTTCTCCATTTCAAACCACCAATGCAATCCTACCTAATATTGTCCACTATTTTGTGATCTGAAGCATCTTAGAGACCTTACACATGCGGAGTGCACCCGAAAAATGAGATGGTTGGAGAGCAGAACCATTCTAAACCAGAGTTTTGATACGTTAACCCCATTAGTTTAAAAAAGCTTCATCAGGTGCAGCTTACCAAAATGAAGTCTGTGGAATAAAAAAAAACCCAGCAATATGCTTTTTCATCTGTCAATACTTCTATTATCTTGGAGCTAATTTGGCTAATTAAACAGTTTATATCAAGCTGAAGCATTGCGTTTGTGTGGTTTGTAAAATGAGTTGTCAGAATTTTTATCTTTAGCACTTGTTTGTAAATATGAGCCCGAAAGAAGCGTTTTAAGCCAAATTAAATTTTATGCCCCCAAAAAAATTGCCTATGCGTACAGAAAATGTTTTGTAAACTTCTATTCTTGCAATGGCAAAATTGAGGTTAGGAAAGGCTTTCTAAGCGAAAGCAAAGGGCGTGGCCCTGGTAAAGCAAATTTTATGGGTAAACCCAGTATGCAGCACTTCTTAACTATTGTTATTGCTGGTTTCATGTTGCTTGACATTGAGTAGCCTGCGTGCAGACTCAACTATCATGAAGTGTCAGGATAGTTGAGTCTGCACGCAGGCTAGGCATTGAGCAGAGTTGTCAAATGGTATTTGGTGTTGTGCTTTTACTGACTGGCGTTTTATTGTTTTGCATAGGATCCATGTCATTCATACACCACCTTGTCAAATGGTGACCGTGGCCTGTGGACATATCAACCTCACTACCAATACTGTGATGATACCCTCTTTAGGAGGGGACATAGGTGGTACCGCTTCAGTGGTTCAGCTGGGAACTACCTACTTGACTCATGCCCACTAAACATTTTGGGGAAAAGCTCATCCTATGGTCATTGCAGTGCGTCAAAACAAGGTTGGATGACTGGATCACTGCCAAGGCAGTACGAGGGAGAAGTTAGCAGGACTGTCTATTTCGCCAACTATTGGAATTGCTACGATCGTTCGACAACTATTCGTGTGAAGAACTGTTGGTCATCCTTTTATGTTTATCGGCTAAGTGATATGAATCACTACTGCAATTATCGCTATTGNAACTATCATGAAGTGTCAGGATAGTTGAGTCTGCACGCAGGCTAGGCATTGAGCAGAGTTGTCAAATGGTATTTGGTGTTGTGCTTTTACTGACTGGCGTTTTATTGTTTTGCATAGGATCCATGTCATTCATACACCACCTTGTCAAATGGTGACCGTGGCCTGTGGACATATCAACCTCACTACCAATACTGTGATGATACCCTCTTTAGGAGGGGACATAGGTGGTACCGCTTCAGTGGTTCAGCTGGGAACTACCTACTTGACTCATGCCCACTAAACATTTTGGGGAAAAGCTCATCCTATGGTCATTGCAGTGCGTCAAAACAAGGTTGGATGACTGGATCACTGCCAAGGCAGTACGAGGGAGAAGTTAGCAGGACTGTCTATTTCGCCAACTATTGGAATTGCTACGATCGTTCGACAACTATTCGTGTGAAGAACTGTTGGTCATCCTTTTATGTTTATCGGCTAAGTTATATGTATAACTACTGCAATTATCGCTATTGTGGCATGAAATCACATTGGTCCTCAAGCAGTCAGATTTTGTCTCCAAGTTCTGTCGTTCCTACAGAAGTCAGTTCATCAGTGGGACTCGTGATGCCAACACCAAGTGGAGTAAGTACTTGATATTCCCAGAGAGGTTACCCTTTATGAAATTAGGCTCTGTATAATTACTCTGCTATATTTAGGATATGGGTGCTCAGCTTACTCTTTAGGCCTTGACATTTAGGCAGAAGATTTTTTCAGTCAGTCTTTGTAAAATTATCTACCGGATTCATGAAATCCCTGCATTATTTTTTGGGTCTCGGATATGAGAAAAATTAGATATATATAGACAAATATTCGCATACTAACCGGTTTTGTGTTATACAGGAAAATATCAAGCCCGGGGTCTTAAAAAGTAAGACCGAGCTTGCGACGTCTGTGCAATAAGACCGAGGCAATAAGACCGACACTCCAATTTCAGCCCTGTCAGCCGATGTGGAATTGCCTTACGATTATATGACAGAAGCTAGCCGGAAATCCCAGCCCGCCTTGCTCAAGGAGGGCTGAAACTTTCTCATGTAATCGCAAACTCATTTTTACAAAGAGATGACTGGAGAGGGGCACTTGCTTTTCAGCCCGGTTAGCCAGGCTGACAACTCTCAAATAATCGGCTCGTATAATCACCTTGTGATGTCAAAAACTAAATCTCTTGTATCATAAAATCACCCTTGCTCATCCTTTCATAAATATTTTAGCGGATAAACTATTTTCCCGTTTTTGCAGAATCCTTGTTATTCTTACAACACGTTATCAGAGCGTTCTCGCAATGTTCACACCTATTCCTACAATAACTACTGCGACAGTTGGCTAAATGGATGGTATCGCTTCGCAGGGGCCGCTGGCTCAAAGCTGTCAGATCGATGTCCATTTCAATCTATTGGTTACAATGGTGATGGATACTGTGGAGCATACCATGGTGGATGGATGGCCGGCTCTTTGCCAAACTATTACGAAGGGGTCGCTCGAAGAAGGGTGTATTTCGCAAGATATGGTGACTGTTATTCGCGCTCAAAAGATGTCTGGGTTCGCAATTGTGGTGGTTTTTATGTGTATTACTTCCAGAACGACAATAGCATTTCCTGCAATTATCGATACTGTGCAATGGCTGATCAATGGTATATGACTCCTTCATCCATGCTATCTACATCTTCACTGGAGCCATCGAGTGCTTACATCAGGCAAGAATCCTCCACCCCTGCCATAGTCATGCCAACGACTCCATCTTTAGATGGCTGCAAGTACTATGAAGTTCTTTCTGATCAAACAAGGTCGAACACTTACAATGATTGGAGCAGCAACCGTTGCGACAACAATCTCAATGGCTGGTATCGTTTTATGGGCGATGCTGGAAACAGAATGGCCAGCTCTTGTCCATCACAATATGGAAGCTCGCGTTACTTTTGTGGATCATACTGGCAAGGATGGCTTTATAACTCTCATCCGAATGAATATGAGGGAGAAGTTTACAGAACTGTTTGTTTTTCAAGGAGTTATAGTTGTTCCTGTGAGTACCAGAAGTCCGTCAAAGTAAGAAATTGCGGTAACTATTATGTCTACAAGCTAGAAGGAGTACCAAATTGTAATCAGAGATATTGTGGAGCCAAAGGTGAGATAATTTGATGAATTTTTTAAACGAAACCACGACTTAGGTCTTAGGGCCTGTTCATATGATCCCGCCTTGCCGGAATATCACACCTAGCCAGGGTACCCCGGGTGCCAATACAAACACATACAATTTTCATTTTGCGTTTACATGCGAGTTTCACCCCGTCCCGTCTTGCCGGGATGTTTTCATCCCGTCTCAGGTGGGATATCCCGTCTGGAGAGGATGATTTTCTCTTTGTGAACAGAAACAGGCGGGATAGCCCGCCTTGCCAGGATGAAATTAAGTCAATGCGCATGCAATAATGATCAGTCTTTTTGTAGTAATCAGTGAAACGCAGTAAACGTGGATGATTTTCATCCCGTCCCACCTCTGCTCTCGTGTAAGCGCAAAAGGAAAGCATGACCCTACTGAGCGAGATACCCCCACTAGGCGAGATATCCTAGCCTGCGTGCAGACTCAACTATGAGTCTGCACGCAGGCTAAAATATCCCGGCAAGATGGGATCATGAATCTGATTTGAGACAGTTAGGATTGGGTGAGGCAGAATGGATGAATGTTGACATAAAATAGCGGGTGACCCGATAAAATTGAAATTTTTGAAAATCATCAAAATTTGATTATGTTTATACCGATATTTAGATTCTCTTTTTGTGTGTTTGTGTGAAAGACCAAATAAATTTAACGGGTGATGATCGTTTCATTCTTTTGGGAGACACATCACAAAGTTACTTTATGAAAACATGTTTTGAGTCTTTTTACGAGATATCACAATTCCAACCAGCTATTTCTTGTGATTTTGTACAAACCTTCCAATTTTAGATGATAAAAAAGCTTTGTCGAGAATATGAACAAGCAATTTAGGTGGCCTTCAAGGGGCCTTCAAAGGAAAAAATTCAAGTAGATAATCATTTCCTGTGCCTGTGATTTGCGAGGATGCTTCAAAACCAGGTAGCTTGTAAACGCAGAAATGCCCACAAATTCAAAGCAATTTCAAGATTTTTCAAATATCATAGTTTGGACTTTTATACATTTTTGTTACTAATCCAAACTTCGCTTGTATCTCCCCTAAAGACAACATGGCATCAGTTTCATGTGGAGGCAACTACATGCGTATAGATTTGGACAGGAGATACTACAATGCATCAAGGTATTCAAGCATAACTCTTCGTGATCCAACATGTTCAGCCACAACATCAAGGGCCTACATCACTTTGGGTAGCATTCCTTACTTGTGTGGAGGACAAAGAGAACAAACAGCTAACAAGATCATATACAGAAACAAAGTGATCATGACAGCCAACCAGAATTCAGATACCATAACACGTGACCATGATGAAGAAATAGCTTTCAAATGTACCTTCGATAGAGATGGATTCGCTAGTGGGGCTTCTTTTGAACCTGTCAGGAAGATCAGTGGAAATGAAAGTATGTTTTCTCGTTACCTTTGTAATATTTTACTTACTGTGGCTTATCAAACGGTATTGGCGATTCCCGATATACAGGGTGTCCCAAAAATTTTGTCCCGTTTGTGTGGCTGATGTGGAAGAGCTATGGCTTTAATTGTCAGTTTTTTACACTGCTGCATGGGTCAGGCCCCAAAAAAGAGTTTGAGACCTTGTTTGAGTCAATGTGCCAAGTGGTTGCTCATTTACGAAAGGCAAGATAAGTGGTTGGGTTGCTTTCAATATGGCACTTCTATTGTTCCCTAGCAATGTGAAAATTAAGTGAATTTTCACCAAAGGGCGTTGTATTGGAAATTTGTCTGCATTTTTCAAAGGTTTAATAGTGTTCTTTATCTATAAGACAAAATGTTCAACCATTTACCACCATGGAGAAAATTTGAACACGACCTTATGCCCCGTTCACACTTCTCCGTATTCATACGAAAACGGATAAAAAGTATCCGTTTTCGCCTTATGTTCACACTGCTCCACCAGGAAAATGGAGACTTTTGAAAACACACTTTGAAAACTGAGACTGCTGAAAACGGAGACTTTTGAAAACGCAAATACGCATTGCATTGTGAACACCGAAAACGCAGAAACGGATACTTTTGAAAACGCTAACGACAACAACAACTCAACAACATGCTCTGTTCGCGCCGATTTGAACAGCTTCTCTCAACATGGATGACTTACTAGAAGTTAATGAAATGTTTTGACGCCAAAACTTCCAAATTTATAGAGAGGCGGTGGTCTCGTGTTCATAGCGTTTCCATTGTTATCCGGAGCGGAGCAATGTGAAAGCTCATCATTATCGTAGCGTTTTCATACATACTAACCCAGAGCAGTGTAAATATCGTTCGATTCTGATTCTTGCTTGCTTGATGAAGATAATTTTTCAGTAATCTATTTCTCCAATATAAAATAATGATTTTTTTATCTGCAGCTGGAATTGGGAGATTTACATTCAACTTTGCGATGTACACAAGCCAGTCATATGCAAGTCAGCATTACTCATATCCTGCAAAAGTAAAATTGAGGGATTGGTTGTACTTCCAGGCAACAGCAAGTGTTCAGGATAACAACTTGGTTTTATTGATCGATCAGTGTTATTCAACACCTAATATGGATAGAAACCACAACAACAAATATTTCTTCATCAATTATGGGTATGGAATAAATATTTTGCCTTGCACTGTCATTTCTGCCAGGGCAACACGAAGATATCGTGATGTTTTACTGATGATATCCCTATACCGAAAAAATTCTTTTGCAAAGTTTGCGCAGGCAACACCAAAATATATTTTTCAAAACAGAGACTGTACTCCTGAGAGGTACTTGAACAGATGATTGGGAAAATGCCACAATGACTTCTCTCTTTCTGATACCAAAACTTGATACCGTTTTTATACAAAAATCGTGAAAACTGACACCCTTCATGAAGGCACGTCCCCAATACCCAAAATATGGACAGTACTCCCCAGAACGTCAGAAAATATCAAATGTCATGTCACTCTGATATCACTGGCTCCGTAGAAATCAATTTTTGGTTCTTAATCCTTGAAAGCAGCGTTAAAGGGACTCAACAATTGTAAGACACACGAGTTAGAAACAGAAGAAGTGATACGTCACTGCGTGGACTCGCTTTCAAAACGCCATCTCATTGGATCGATAAAATATATACCAATTTAACCGTGTCGATTTCCCTTAAATTATTTGCAGACTAGATTCGGGTCCCCAGTACCCAAAATATCCCCTACGTCCCCAAATATCCTCTGGTGTTAGGATATTAGTTAAAGATTCTTCAATGTTTTGGATCAACTCAACTCCAATACCTCTTCAAAAACCCTTTCATATTCCTTTTCAGATGTCCAATTGATAAAACGGTGAAATTCCATGCTGCAAATAGACAGAACAGTAGATTTGGTATTCAAGCTTTCAGATACTTGGGCAATACAACAACCGTCTTTGTCCATTGTCTCGTCTTTTTGTGTCAAAAGTCATCACGTGACTATCGGTGTCAATCAGGTTGCCCTGGAAACAATGTGAAGCGAGCAAGAAGAGATCTTGATGGTGCCTCGCCATTTGCAAGTGACGATTCAAGTCATTCACAATATTACCTCCTTGAAGCAGGACCCGTTGTGCTTGACAAAGAAGAGGGAAGCTCAAACAAAGCAAGCCAGGGTGAGTGTCTTACTTTAAATAAACAAAATATCTGGCGGGATTTATCAGGCAATGAGATGTATCAGACAATTTTAGCCTTCATCACATCCCTCAAAGGCAAACACACTTGGTAGAATATGTAACTAGAAACTTGATGTAGAGAGGTTGGACGACAAAAAAACCCCCAAAAAATACTAAGATATATCTTAATTCAACACAATGAGACCTTTCGAACTGGTAGTGTCCTCATCAGAGAGTGATGCATCATTATGCATCAGAGCGTTCTTTTAATACGTGTCCTTATTGATTCAAACTTGATTCTGTTACACGAAGCTGATTCAAATTTCATTCTTTTGCCTGGAGTTTCCCGTACATACCAGATCAATTTTCAAACCAGTATGTAATATTTCCTACACTTTGTTTCTACACAGGTAAAGGAAGCCAAGGAGATACCCTCCTCACTGTCGTAATCGCTTTGGTTGCTGGCGTTGTTGCATTGGCAGTTGTTGTTGCTGTTCTCGTCATAAAATTGAGGCGCCCAAAAGCAACAACAAGCAACCTGAAAGAAGAGATCGGGATCGATCATGCGCCGAGCGGCCATCAGTATGTCAATGAAGACGAGGCTGTTGATGGAAAGGAGGTCAGAGAGGAGAGATTGTAAGGTTAGGTTGAGACGCTATTGGGACTGTTTTATTTTGTTTTTAGTTACTTGGTAGACTGATTACATGGTCGTAGTTATCACTATTGATGGACAGCCAGACGCATAATTAAACACCATTTTTTCTGCAAATACTCTTTCTGCCTCGTTTTTGTATAGGCCTAGGCCGCAAAAGGGCGAGTTGATGCTTGGCAAAAGCAATGAAAAACTTCCCACGTACTTCAAACTGTTTTCGTGGTAGTCTTCTTCGTTTGACTTTTTCCTTTTCTACCAAGCTCCTTGAAATTGTGCTTTGAGCTCCGAGCTCCTTAGGTCAACATCAATCAGTTGGATTTGCACAAATTGCAATAGCATTGTATACGAGCCTCGTTCGAACAGCGCTAAAAGAAAAAGTGCCGTAATAAAAGAAAAAGTTCCAGTATCCAGTATGAATTTCTAGGTTTGGTGTGAGTCTCGTTTTGATGAGTGATTACTGGGACACATCGTAATCAGTCTGCCTACTTGAAATTTTTTTATAAGAGTGATTTAGGAAGCAACTTTTTATTTGGGCTTTTATTAATAAGTTGGCTCATTTGTATGTTTAAGCAAGGCAGAATACCAATGTGAGCAATGTCAGTATGGAAACCGTGATTTTCTGTTTGCACCATTTATTACAGAAGTTTCCCGCAAAGATTCCTTTCTATATCAAACAGAGCATGAACAGAATAAACTGTATCTCCATATTTTGGCTAGATTGTCTGGTAACAGTTCCTTTCATTTGACTAAGATCTAAACATTTCTGATGAAAGTAACGAACCTTAAAGGCATCGAGTCATGGTAAATAGCGATTCTCTGCTGGGGGTCTGTCTTTTTTCATGTGATCAGTCTGTTATCATGTGATAAGACATCAACTCAGAAATACGAGGATATGTCAGCTACGCTTAGCCCATTGCGAGGTTACAATATCATGTGTGCAGTTTGAATAACAGCCAATCAGATTGGCGTAAGCTATCGTCATGACTCAGCAATTTTTGCAATTTGTGTATACGTGGTCTATTTACCATGACTCAATGCCTTTAATTGCTGTCGCGAAGGAGTTCCATTTTCTACAAACCACAATATTCACGATTCTCTTTCTCAAGGCAGTGAAAACAGTTTTTAACTGTTTTAATGTTTTAGATACAGTAAAAACCCGCACATAAGAACCTAAGATTTTGAACTCAGCCTGTTTAGGTTCTTATGCAATGAGGCACATTTAGTAATCAGGGTGTAGGTTCTTAATATAGGGAAATATGTGAATGTAAATCTTAGCCAAAATTATTTGCACTCTTGACCCTATCCATTCAACCCAATCTTACCCAGTTTACCCCTGCAGGCCCTGCCTATCACAGTCCTGTAAGTAATGTTTTGGAGTTCACGAAAGAGGTTGATTGGCAAAAATTTTGCATTTGTTTCCTAATGAATGAATGAAACCCTTTATTAAGAACCTAGTTTAGATATCAGCCCAAAATGGTTCTTGTTTATTGGGTAAAAAATATATTATTTCAGGCTGAAGGTTCTTAATAGATGAAGGTTCTTATGTGCGGGTTTTTACTGTACCTCTGTACATGATTTTTATACCAAGGGTTGCATTATTCTTTTAGTAAGTTTAGGCTGTGAACCAAACTTGGTTTGTAAGAATATGGGTGTGAATATTTGCCATTGGGCTTCTTTGAAACCCAAAAATATCTTTAATGACTGAACGGTTCCTTGATGTGCTAGTATCTCCATTCTGCCCACCCAAACACTTTACGTCACAAGTCAAATCTCGACCCAGATCTCCCGGACATATTTTTAAGCAGAAAGTTGATTTTCAAAAGGTCATACCATAAACATGGTTTAGTTTTGGATAGTTTATTGTTGAAATTCAAAATCGGCACACTCAAATTTTCGCCTCGTATTCACTTTGAAGAGTTTTTATAGCTCACTGTCACACAGAGTCCATTGAAAGGACATAGACCTTTGAGACCAATATTGCTCAAATTTGGTGTACTGCTGCTGATATACTTTTAGGAAGGGTTGATATTTTTGATAGTACTAAGATTATATCATTAGTTATTTTCATATTATATCAAGTAATCGTATCGATACATGAATATTGTCATTGTGTAACCATTGATTTAGAGATGTAACGAACGACGGTTGCGTTCTGTTGGAGCCACTGAGAGAATTTAACAACAAAATCCTCATTTCCTTTTGCTAACTTATCATGCAAGGGGAGCCAACAGAGTTCAGGCGTCTGTGATTTATGTTGCTTTATAATAGTTATGATTCTTTGTAATTTTACTTTTTTGCTGCATAATTTTTAAGATAGTTTACTACTCTTTTCATTTTTCTATTTCTATAAAGCTAATGCTAATATTCTTAAACGGGAGAAAATACTGATTTTCCTGTAAGTACCTTCTGACCACTCAAAACCTTCACGTTTATTTCAGGATTTTGATCTATTGTCTCTCGCTATCTTTAAGACGAACGAGCTTGTAGATTGGGCGAGAAACACGGGTTATAGGATAAATGTAGGCTCTATGAATGAACTAAATTGGCTTGAAATAGAGAGTATAGATCACCTTGTCTCCTTCTTTGGTGGTTATTCTAAACAACGAGAGGCCTTAAGTAAATACTTGCAGTAAGCCTATAGCTTTACCTTTTGAAGAAAAATAGGCACTTTCAGATGGTGGTGATTTTCACGAGAAAGGTAAGCCTTTGCTTTTGATAAGAAATAGGCACTTTCAGAAGGTTATAATTTTCACGAAGAAGGTAAGCCTATAGCCTTACGTTTTGAAGAAAAATAGGCACTTTCAGATGGTGGTGATTTTCACGAAAAAGGTAAGCCTATAGCCTTACCTTTTGAAAAAAATGGGCACTTTCAGATGGTGGTGATTTTCACGAAAAAGGTAAGCCTATAGCCTTACCTTTTGAAGAAAAATAGGCACTTTCAGATGGTGGTAATTTTCACGAAGAAGGTAAGCCTATAGCCTTACCTTTTGAAGAAAAATAGGCACTTTCAGATGGTGGTGATTTTCACAAAAAAGGTTAGCCTATAGCTATACCTTTTGAGGAAAAATAGGCACTTTCAGTAATGATTTTCACGAAAAAGGTAAGCCTATAGCCGTACCTTTTGAAGAAAAATAGGCACTTTCAGATGGTGATGATTTTCACGAAAAAGGTAAGCCTATAGCCTTACCTTTTGAAGAAAAATAGGCACTTTTAGATGGTGATGATTTTCACGAAAAAGGTAAGCCTATAGCCTTACCTTTTGAAAAAAATGGGCACTTTCAGATGGTGGTGATTTTCATGAAAAAGGTAAGCCTATAGCCTTACCTTTTGAAGAAAAATAGGCACTTTCAGATGGTGGTGATTTTCACGAAAAAGGTAAGCCTATAGCTTTACCTTTTGAAGAAAAATAGGCACTTTCAGAAAGTGGTAACTTTCATGAAAAAGGTAAGCCTATAGCCTTACCTTTTGAAGAAAAATAGGCACTTTCAGATGGTGGTGATTTTCACGAAAAAGGTAAGCCTATAGCCGTACCTTTTGAAGAAAAATATGCACTTTCAGATGGTGGTGATTTTCACGAAAAAGGTAAGCCTATAGCTTAACCTTTTGAAGAAAAATAGGCACTTTCAGAAAGTGGTAACTTTCATGAAAAAGGTAAGCCTATAGCCTTACCTTTTGAAGAAAAATAGGCACTTTCAGTAATGATTTTCACGAAAAAGGTAAGCCTATAGCCGTACCTTTTGAAGAAAAATAGGCACTTTAAGATGGTGGTGATTTTCACGAAAAAGGTAAGCCTATAGCCGTACCTTTTGAAGAAAAATAGGCACTTTCAGATGGTGATGATTTTCACGAAAAAGGTAAGCCTATAGCCTTACCTTTTGAAGAAAAATAGGCACTTTCAGATGGTGGTGATTTTCACGAAAAAGGTAAGCCTATAGCTTTACCTTTTGAAGAAAAATGGGCACTTTCAGATGGTGGTGATTTTCATGAAAAAGGTAAGCCTATAGCCTTACCTTTTGAAGAAAAATAGGCACTTTAAAGAAAGAAATTATTATCGTTATTATAATAATTAAGGATATAGTGCAGAGACATATGTATCTGACTATTTTTTCGATGTAAATTTGTGGCAACATGCACCACATGCACCAATTCTGTTCTTTATGATGCCAAGAAACAGAAGAACATTGGTGCCAATTTTTCTGAACAGTTTTAAGGCTATTTTATCGAGTTTTTAATTCTTGGGGAATACATCATTAAGAAGTATGACATTTCAAAAATGGGCCTAAACGTACAGCTCTTTACAGAACGAATAACGCCCTTTTTTGTTTGTCATGTTCCTAGAGGATGAAATCTGATTATCGTCTTTCGTATACTGTTTTCCTTACACTTGAATCTCAGGAACCTCATTATAGAATTTAGAGCATTTATGGGCCTTTTAATAGAAAAGGGGTTATTTTTGAAGGACTTTTAGAAGAAATCTTTTGGAGGTAATGTTACAATTTGCGTATAGACTTGAGAGCCGGTGGCAAAGATGGCATCTTGATCTTCCAAGTTTTTCGAAAATGATCTAAAAATTCCCAGTCAGTTGTATAGATTTGCCTTTATGAGAGCAGAGATTTTCAAAGTGAAAACTACTTCCAACGTTATCGAATTTATGAATCCAAGATCTACTCAACAAATTGGATCAGCAATAAAAAATATTAACAAATAATTATCAAAGGAGTGTCTCTCTTTCTTTAAAGAGCCTTTGTCATCCAGGATCCTTTGCGGGTACGCTGAAATTTCTGACTGTCTAAGAATCAAATTTGACCTTTCGGAAACTATGGTTCCAATCCATTTTCAATTGAAGAATCCAAATAGATTGAAAAACTGACCATTTGCTTTCTGGAAATTGCCCCTTTGATCTTTTTGACATTTATTTTCATTTCTGAGGGGTACTTCGGGGGGGTCCCAATACCGCAATACCACACGAAAAAGACACCAAATACCGCACCAAAAAATAGCAAAATACCGCAAACGCTAGAAAATCAAAAACAGCGCTCTTAATACAGTATACCGGTCTGTAGCAGTTTGATTCCGACCTAAATCCACCTTCCTTCATCAAAATTTGTAGTTTCGTCTATTAAATCGTAGTTAGATGTTTTACAGACCAAAAGGTGACGTGAGAACGACGGGAAAAGTTTCATTGATGTGCTTTCAGTAAACTGCATTGACGGCAGAAATTATGAATATATACCGGGTGAGCCAGAAAAAAGTTCC
>REGL01002891.1:1111-20394 GCA_004194395.1 Aurelia aurita complex sp. Pacific
ACCCCAGGGAAGTTTCTTGCAGGAATGTTTTTTTCTCTTGGGACTGTTGTTTGCACGATTGGATTGATAAATTCTTGTCTGTCAAGAATAGATTGTAATTCATCCTCGCTTCTATCTTGCAGTATACCATATCTGTTGGAGGTTGGTAATTTCATTGTGTATCGAGATGGGGAGGTTACGTTTGATACCTTTGGGATTTTCCATGTTCCCTCTTCTGCATTTTTATTTCCTCGGGAGAAAATAATACTGTTCTCGTCGTTTATGCATCCTCCAGGTGGGTTAATTGTTGTGGTACTGGTTTCCCCTGTTCTAGCCCCGTTCCAATAGTATTGATGTTGAGGATGTGCTTGATTTATTCCAAATACATATGGGGCACCAGTTGCCATTTTATTTTGATTTTGGTTAAAAACACTTTCTTTTAAAAATTGACCACTCGGCCTAGGCCTAATCTCGATGGAATTCTTTGCAACCATATCTTCTAGATTTATGATTTTATTTTTTAATGAGGAATTCTCATATATCAAACTCTGATTTTCTTGCTCGAGACAGTTAATTTTTTTGAAAAAACCATCGCACATGAATTGAAATTTCTCCTTATCGTTACATTCTTTATCATTCAACTTGGATTCGATGGATTGGATTTGTTGTTCTACTTCGGCTAGGCGTCTGTTTGTTCTTTTCCATAAAGATTCATCAATTTTTTTTCTATTTTCATTAATGTTTTCAATAATATCACAATCTGTTGTCTGACTTTCAGTATCTGTGTCATAGTTTTCAGAAATATAAATAGATGGACTACCTTCACAGTCTTTGATGGTGTCGGAGGTGTCGGTTGTTGTGGCCGAAGCAATTTTCACGAGTTCACTGCGACATTTAACTATCTTTTCTTCATCCTGTGAGACTTTGCGTTCTTTCGTCGATTCATCTTGTCTTGATTTCTTCTTTTCTGGCAACCTCAGGGATTCTTTGCCTCGAGGAAATGCTCTTGTGACTTTTCCTGAATAGGTCATGAAACTCAATGCCTGAAGTACAACACCTTCGGTTAGGCCATGTGCCTTATGCAGCCCTTGACATACCAATTTCGATTCAGCACGCTGTTTTTTCTCTTGAATTTTAAGAATTTCTGCTTCTATAAGATCTTCGATCTCTTTACTTCCTAATACTATTCCCGAATCGGAAATTAAATCGTCTTTACAAGGTGAGATATCGAAGGCTGTGCAGAGCGTATCCTCGTGTGCAGCAGCCATGACAAAAAAACGAGTTGATAGATCGAGTTGATAATCTGCGGCTCTCAGCCTTCCATACCAGAGCCGTGCTATTAGAATCATGATTCTAATAGCAAGTAGCCTGGTGTGAACGCATGGACAGCCAAAGCTACGTTTTGTCTCGGTCTGGGTCTGCCATTACCAACTCCTCAGTAGCGTTCCAAATTTTACCTAAAGTAAATACGATTTCTCATGACAATCAAAATCACTGTTTACCCGATCTATTTTACTGTAATAGTAACGATTTTGAAGACCTGTCCTTACTTCGAGCCNTCTTTTCTGGCAACCTCAGGGATTCTTTGCCTCGAGGAAATGCTCTTGTGACTTTTCCTGAATAGGTCATGAAACTCAATGCCTGAAGTACAACACCTTCGGTTAGGCCATGTGCCTTATGCAGCCCTTGACATACCAATTTCGATTCAGCACGCTGTTTTTTTTCTCTTGAATTTTAAGAATTTCTGCTTCTATAAGATCTTCGATCTCTTTACTTCCTAATACTATTCCCGAATCGGAAATTAAATCGTCTTTACAAGGTGAGATATCGAAGGCTGTGCAGAGCGTATCCTCGTGTGCAGCAGCCATGTTTCGTGGTGGAATATATCCGATTCGAATGTCCGATTCGATTTTTTGTTGTTGCTCGTCTCGCTGCATGAATGTTCAAACAGCGTTACAAGCTTAATAATGGACTACCCGGACTACTTCTGCACGGAGCTTATATCTCCTTTGATTTTCTTCAAAGTAAATCAACGGGGTTAAAAGCAGCTTAGCTAGGGGGACTGGGCCAATCTAAATGTAACAAATTATGTTTCATTTTCTTGATCAATGAAAACAACTGGAAGATAAGTAGCTCGCTTCGATCTTTTGTGCTATGTCCGTTCATTTACTGTAACAAGTTATGACCAATGATGGCAGTGATTACCAAGCTTCGTTGTCAGTCGTCTTTCCTAACAGCACATATCCATTTCGAGTCAGGATTTCCGTTTGTCATTTTCGTTTAATCTCCGTCTCGGCTTTCAATCTTTGATTTGATTTCATCTTGTCTTTCTTATTTATAGTTCAAATTAGAATTAGGATTTCGTTTGATATTTCGATTTCGTCTTGCATATTTTCTTTTCCTTGTGGATTGGATTTTGTGTTTGCATTTTGATTTCGCCTTGCAAATAAATTTTAGATTATGCTTTTTTTTATTCCGATTTCATTCCGTGATTTTTTCTGCATTTAATATTGTCTCGTGATTTGGAAATGCATTTTATTTTTTCGAATAGAGTATTGATATGAGATTATTATTTCCTTTTTTGGGATTTAATTTCCAAATGTGGTTTTCATTTCATAATATAGTTTTATCCTTAAAGGGAATCGACATAGTTAAAAGCTGGCCCGGGCCAGGTCAAAAAACATATTCTATTATACTCGACCACTTTGACGCATCCGGTCTCATTGTGTAGCTGAAGAAACAATGGGTTTGTGGGCGTTTCTTCGGTCTGTTTATAGCAGCTACGAGATATAGCAATGTCTATTCCCGTTAATCACACTTCATATACGAGGTTTGTGCAAGGTTAAATTCTTGTATTTGCAAAGAGCACAACAATATGAAACTATCCCATTCAAATCTCTGTCGCACATGCACCGTGAACAATGGATAGTCAAAGAAACAATGCTGTGGCTGAATTGTTTTTTTGTTCTATTTATATAGGGAAACCTATATATCATTGCACACATTGCCCAGGAACAATTTTTAGAGGGGTATTCAAGCTATGGTTATATGTCAAAAATTTGATGAAAGTTCTGGCCTATTCCAGTAAATTTCCGACAACTTTGGAAGGAAATAGCTGGCATATCTAAATACTGTAAACAGGTTTGCATTAAACAATATAATAGCCAGTATTATAGCTACGATTTCCAAAAAGAATTCAAATTTTCTAAACATTACATTGATAATTTAAATGTTAGTTTCCAAACTGTACATTGATGATATTGTTTCCTTCCAGTCGTTCCTTGAAACTCGTTGCTCATACTTTCATTCCACTACAACCGCTAGCGAGAAAAAGAAGGTAGCTAAGATTTTACTTATTCCTTTTGAATGCATATTATGATGATCGTCAGGCTTTTTCTTAAATATTAAATCATGAATCTTCAAAATCAGTCCAGTGTATTGTGGGGGGGGAGTGGTTTTTGCGGGGTGGCGTCTCGCTGTTCGCTGGGGCGGAGAGCGGAGTCACCTTAACTTGGGTTTCTTGAATTAGTTCAGTTCCGTCGCCCTGATCCGCCGCTACATATAACTATATCTGACGGCCAAAAATTGCCGTATCCGTTGACTGTGCGCTTCAGGGCGACGGTACTCAAGCTTGTTTTTGTTTTTACAAGTAACCATCACCACAATTGATTCAAGTTCTTTGTTCAAACTGCCCAAAACAGTCCCCTGCTGCAGCTTCGATCGTGACTCGATTTGTCGAGCTCCCAAGTGAAAAGTTCAACATATTTTTTATTACTTTCTTTCTTTCGTGTATTCAATATGTTTTTTGTTCCTCCCTTTGTTTCAGCTGCTGTAAATTGATTCGATACCCCTATTGCTTGGCGAGCCCCTTTTCAAATTTAAAGGAATCTGAGAATGATCAAAGAGATACAGCGAGCATTAAATGCCCAAAGGAACCAGTGAGTTGCGTGCAGGAATTGCGCTTTTCAGGTTTAGGCACACAACAATTGTTTCTCATATTATTCCTTGTGCAGAATTGTTCCGGACAATGCTTTGCTCTTTTGTCTACTTGTACCTCTTTATGTGGGTATCAGTGTTCACGCTGTTGCCATCGATCTTGATTGCCTCGTTCTTTTCTCTTCTTCCCCCTGACATGGTTAAACACGAATTTCACGATTTTATATTTGTTTACACGAAAATGACATCCTATGCAATGGTTACATTTTATTTTGTCTTTTATTTTTTGTTTGGCCTTATGAAAAGAGATTCTTGTTCGGCATTGAAAACTATGTATTACCGCAAAAAACTTTTGGTTGTTTTGCAAAATGTTTTGTACACCGTCATTATATGCAGGTTCCTGGAATCCATTAATCTTGGAGACCGCTTCCCATGGGACTTTCTTTTATTGCTTTCTGGTGATATAGAAACAAATCCTGGCCCTCAAATCAATAAGTGCCTGAAGTTTTTTCATTGGAACTTGAATAGTATTTGTGCTAGAGGTAATGTCAAAATTCCACTAATCGAGGCCTATGATTCAATTTACAAAAATGATATAATTGCGATCTCAGAATCCATGTTAGACTCTACTATTGGTAATGAAGAAATCTGCATTGAGGGCTATAGTAAAGAAATTTATCGTAATGATCACCCAAGCAATACCAAAACTGGGGGAGTGTGCTTGTATTTTCGAGAGGGTTTGCCAATCAAACGCAGAACTGATCTCGAATTACTGCAAGAAATGATCGTTGCTGAAATAACTTTTGCGCGAAAGAAAATATTTTTCATTACTGTATACCGTAGTCCTAGCCAAACCAGTGATCAATTTGAGGAGTTTATCAATCAACTGCAGGCGACTCTCGATCAGCTTCGAAGGGAAAGATATCATTCTCTGGTCTTGACTGGAGATTTTAATTGTAGGTCATCTCAGTGGTGGGATAATGATGTTGAAAACCCCGAGGGAACTGCTTTGGATGAGCTAATGGAAATGAATAACCTTTACCAGTTGATTGATGAACCCACCAATATTCGAGGCGAAGGAATGTCCTGTATTGACCTTATTATAACCGACCAACCCAACATGTTTGTGGAATCCGGGGTTCATCCTTCCTTAGATGAACACTGCCAGCATCAACTGATTTATGGTAAACTAAACTATTCTTTACCCACTCCACCTCCATATAAAAGAACGATCTGGGATTATTCAAAAGCCGACACCGGCACAATCAGAGATATACTGAACTGCGTTGACTGGAATTCGCGATTTAATGGCCTAGGGTCCGAAGAAATGGCGGAGGTTTTCACCAGTGCCCTGCATTCTACTCTTTCGTCGCATATACCTAACAAAATCATAAAATGTAATGATAAAGATCCACCATGGATAACACCGGAGCTAAAATCTGCGATCAAGCGTAAACACAGAGTTTATAGAAAGTTTGTGCAGCGTGGAAGAAGGCAAGAGGACTGGAACCTAGTTAAGGAAACACGAAATAGAACATCCAAAATGATTATTCATGAAAAAGAAAGCTATTACTTGCACCTTGGAAGAAAATTGTCTGATCCTAACCAAGGCATTAAAACCTATTGGGCCACCCTAAACAGGTTAATCAATAAGAAAAAAGTCTCAAATATCCCTCCTTTGCTGGAAAATGGACTATTTGTGACGAACGTTCAAACCAAAGCTAACATTTTAAACGACTATTTTGTAAAGCAATGCTGTATGATAGCAACGGGGAGTTCTCTTCCTAATTTCCGGCCAAGATGTAACTCTGTCTTAGAAAACATGAATATTGATAGGGAAAAAGTTCTTCAACTGATTCGCGCTCTAGATTCTAAAAAAGCAAGTGGATGTGACAATATCTCTGTTTTCATGATAAAGATATGCGATAGCTCAATTGTGGAGCCCCTGTGCCTGATCTTTGAAAAATGCCTTGAGACAGGAATCTATCCATCTGTCTGGAAGAAAGCCAATATTATTCCAGTGCACAAAAAAGAAAGCAGGCAAAACAAAAAAAATTATCGACCCATCTCACTGTTACCAATTTTCGGAAAAGTCTTTGAAAAAATATTATTTGATGGAATATACGGACATCTTAACGAAAATGGACTTATAACTTCAAGACAGTCTGGCTTTCGACCAGGTGACTCGACAATTAATCAGTTATTATCTATAACTCACAAGATCTACAGTGCGTTCGAAGAAATTCCCAGCCATGAAACTAGAGCTGTCTTTCTTGACTTGTCGAAGGCATTTGATAGGGTCTGGCATGAGGGTTTACTATACAAATTGCAATGCAGTGGCATAGATGGAAACCTTCTCTCGTTGATTCGGAATTATTTGGCAAATCGAAAACAGCGTGTAGTGCTGAATGGCAAAAGCTCACAATGGGCATCAATATCTGCAGGAGTGCCACAAGGCTCAGTATTAGGACCATTGTTTTTTCTAGTGTACATAAATGACCTTGTCGATAATGTTCACTCCGATGCGAGAATGTTTGCGGATGACACATCTCTTTTTTCTGTTGTAAATGAAGTCAATAGAACTGCAGAGGACTTAAATAGGGACCTTGAGACGGTACGTTTGTGGGCATGGCAATGGAAAATGCAGTTCAATGCGGATAAAACTGAAGAAGTTATTTTTTCTTGCAAGAGACGTAAGCCCTCCCATCCTCCCCTGTCTTTGGGATCCAACGAGATAGATACAAAATCCGAGCACAAACACCTGGGACTAACTCTTGACTCTAAATTAAATTTTGAAAGCCATATTCGAGAAGCTAGTTTAAAAGCAAGAAGGGGTATCGGTATGATAAAATATCTTTCGAAATATGTTTCTAGAAATGTGCTCGATCAGATATATAAGCTCTATGTGAGGCCCCACCTGGATTATGGAGACATCATATATCATAGATATGATCCTGAAATGCAATCTGCTTTCACTCAAAGACTGGAGCATATTCAATATTCAGCTGCCCTGGCAGTCACTGGAGCATGGAGAGGTACGAGTAGACAAAGACTCTACGAGGAATTAGGTTGGGAAAACTTGTATCAGAGAAGATGGTATCGACGTTTGTGTCATTTTTTCAATGTGAAAAAGTCACAATCCCCTCATTACTTGTTTGCGGAAATTCCAGATGAACGCGAACTTACCTACAATCTCAGAGCAACACGCGCTTACAACCAAAATTTTGGGCGAACTGTCCGTTTTTCGAATACGTATTTCCAAAATACTCTTTTTGAATGGAATCTTCTTTGTGATGATATAAAACATTCTGTAAGCATTGCTGAATTCAAACGTAAACTTCTTGCAACCATACGACCATTAGGAAACTCTACTTATAACATTCATGACATTGACGGTGTTAGATCTTTAACAAAACTTCGCTTGAATTTTAGTGCATTAAACGAACATAGATTCCGGCATAACTTTGACTGTCTAAAGCCGATTTGTAGTTGTGGAACTGGAAAAGAGGACAATGAACACTATCTCCTGCACTGCCCACAGTTTGATTTGATGCGTGCAGATCTCTTTGGTCATCTTTCAGAAATCCCTGCCCTGGACATTAATGATATGGATACAACAGCCTTGTGCGATCTCCTTTTATATGGCAGTTCACGCTTGAATAAAATTAGCAATAGAATGATCATGGATGCCACTATATTATACATTAAGACTACTCGACGCTTTAAGTGAAACTCCAAACAGCAGCTACCCCCCCCCTTTTTTATTTTGTTGTATATATTCTTGGTAATGGATTGTTTATTGTAAGTGTCCCTCATAGTGGGAACACGATGACCTTGGGTCTTTTCCCGCTATGAGGGGCACAGTTGAATGTAAATATTAGAGTTGTAGTTGTTTTAAGTTGATATAAAAAAAAATATATATATATATATTGTGGTCTGTCAAACGTGCATAGTGTATTTTGGCGCACCCGGTATTATTAAGTACTTCGTTTTTTGTAAACGTTTATATTGTATAATAATCGACCAGTTTAAAAGTTAATGTAAAAGCAGGAAATGATGTACCTACCGAAAAAATGCAGAATCAGATTGACTTTTCAGCCGGTTGAAGTAGTTAGAGCCAGACCAGCTAGGCGAGTTGCGGCTGTGGATTCAGGCTGGAACACTATATCGTGTTTGTATGAGATTCGATTTGTCGAAGGTAGAATGATACAGTCTTGTAGGTTTTTGTGTTGTGGCTTTGGTACTGGTGTGGCTTTGGTAGCAGTTGGACTGACCTTTCCACCACAAACACGACTTTATTTTATCACACCAAGCAATACAGCTTCTTTGGATGTTCTAGTATGTCCATTTGGATATTCTAGTATATTCTTGGATATTCTTGTTTGGATATTCTGGATATTCACAGTCTTCTTGGATCGATTTGATTCAATTTTGGTAGAGTTAACTTTTAAAATGCGTACGCTTTGTGAGATAAATGCATTTGAACTCTTTCGTTTCTTTCAGACACTCATACACGGATAAACGCAAACAAAGTGTTGACGCAAACGAGAGAAGAGAAGTTGCTCTACTGTCTAAATGGAAGCCTGCTCCTAGTCTTACTCCAACTTTATAGTTTAGCATTTGCAGTGAAAGAACGGATTGATAACCGTAGTTCGTTAGTTAGAATTAAAAGTATGCGATGAGCAGCAGAATTTATTCGGATCTTATAAAACCATGCATACATTTGTTTGGAATAAACAATGAAAAGGATGAAAGTGGAAAAACTGTATTGTTTAAGAATTCATATCAGTTGACTTTGACATATTTTTGAGCCTTTGATTTTGGGTTGCTGCTTCTTGATAATTTTCTATACTTGTAAGAACTTTATTTGTCATGACATAACGCAATAAGAACATGCCAGAAATAGATCTTTGTTTCTGTATCCTTGATTTTTTACTCTCGATAAAACAATGTTTTTTGAGATTTTAATGTCATTAAATTCTATTAGAAGGGTAGAAATTTGTGGGCATTAAAGAGACACAATCGCAAATGTTTTGTGTGAGAAAATCTCAACGAGATTCCTCGTGTATAAAGAAGAGACCTTGCACATTCCGAAAATATATTTAATATTTTGGTACGACTTCTTGAAGTATCATAAAACAGTAAAAGGAAAGGAAAAACAACGTATCTGTACCCACACTTTTTAGCGGCGCGTGCGCATAGCCAATGAAAAGACAATAGACAAATTATCGTGGTGCAAGTTTTCTTGTAGCCAGGGTAAGTTAACTGGGACATTGACATGAGGGGACTTTACCCCTGGGCAAATTATTGAGGACACTCTCATATTTGTCAGCGCTAGAGTGGCAACTGTCGGGGTATTTCATTCATGTACTTCATCTGTTAATTATCTGTTATTAGATCAACACTTAGTAATGTACCAAGGCTACATAGTAATACCCAGGGTATTAGTAATGATGTAACAAGAACACAACATAATTAATTACTGGTATTTACTGTTATTGTAGCTATAAGATATGCTTGGACGTCACGTAGCTTCATGCTGATTGGTTAATTTTGAAGGTTACCAGGCAACCACCATTAGGGTGGAGTGGAGTAGTATAGAGATGTGTGTTTAAAGTCACGAGGACGTTGTTGAGGGGGCTGTCGAAGTGGAGAGAAGAGAATGAGATCGCATGATGTGGTCAATAAGTAGAAGTGGTCTTTATTGAGTGAATCTTCGTTTTAACTATTATCCTTTTCGAACTGGCTAGGCGGGAGAGGGTACCACAACCTCTTGGTCCACCGTTGCCAGAAGGAAAAGTTTGAATCGATGTAGAAGCAGAATGGTAGAGACAGAAGTCGACAGAGTGAAGAAAGCACGTACGACATGCACAAAAGGAGTGCCACGAAATTAGTTAGCAGAGCGGCAAGGAGGATGGCCAGAGCTTCCCACAATGCAACGCACTTTGCTTCGAGACGGAATCAGATGACAGAAGCAATGGCGGCGAAGTCGAGGCATTCATCGATACGTTTTGCACTCGCAACACATTAACTTAAAGGAGAATGAGCAGTTGTAAGTATTTTCAAGATTTAATCTTATAAGCGCATTGCTTGATTAATTATGTTTTGTCTGGTATTGCCAATGAATGCATGAAAATGTAACTTAACGGAGACGGGCCTAAGGTAATCCAATTCTTGAAAATGGGTAACAGTTTTTGGCTCCGTTTGGGTTAACGAACGGGGACTTGGGGACTTAAGGTTATCCTCTCGTACGAAGAAAGATTAATACTCCATGGTGCTACATTTTCTGAAGTCCCCACGATAAAGTAATTTTTTCGAACCTTGAAATTTGGCACTTTTGATGGTCTTTTGCGTTCCTGATTATCTCTGTTAGAGTCCTATGTGACTGATTTCAAGGAAACTGCAGCAACATAATGCTACAGTAAAAGCTATTATTTATCACTAGCCTCATGATGTAAGATCTAAGAGCTTTTTAAACAATTTTTGCACAAGTTACACACCCTTATCTTTCCAATCAAACACTGAAAATAAAAGAAAATTACAGTAAGAACCCGCAAAAAAGAAACCAACTCTAAAACCTCAGGATGATTTTTTTGAGAAATGGTGCCCTCATATAAGAAACTCCTCAGCCTGATTCTTGCAAGGTTTCCTATAAGAGGATCCCAAACAAATTTCATATTTGGTAATTTTTGTTAAAATCAGGTGCTAAATATTTTTTAGAGATTTCATGCAAAAGCATCCCCATCTACAGTATACTTGGCATGCATGCTATGATTGACCAAATTTTGAGAGAATGCTACGTAACAAGAACATACTGTTTGATAGCGTTTGCTCTGGGGTTTCTTTAAAGATTTGAAGGTTTCTTAATAACCATGTGATAAGAACAATTTCAGCCTGTTTGCAGATTAATGCCCTTTAATAAGAAACCCAACAGGCTGTTTGGAAAAAACTTGTTTCTATTTTGCGGGTTCTTACTGTAATGATACACATAATTCTATTTGCAGAAAGAAACTGATAATGCTGGTGTCAAAAAGTTTGCATACACTACAAGTGACTCAGTGGAGAAAAAGAAGGTGGAAAACCTCATGGTAGCATTTGCCAAACAGTCCAAAACAAACAAACAACATTCCTCTAATTCCAGAAGATAACTAGGTAGAACTTGTAAATCATGGTACTGTAAATGCAGGCAAGAGGCAGTTGCCGAGCCAGGCAATTATATCAAAGGGGTAAAAATAAAAACCTTCAGCTGGGACAGGGGTAAAATGAGTACCCAGACATTTGTGCATTTTTTATAAAAACAGTTGCCAACTATTTTGACGGGGGAATTTATTCCTTATACCTCCCCTGGCTCTGCTACTGACAAGGGATACTTTTGGTGTAAGTGCTTGTATCATCAAGTGCAAAAATGTGGGTAAATTAGGTAGCTATCCGCTTAGCCCCTAATGGGCGTGTATATCACTGTACCAATACTCTTAATCTCAGCGCAGCAAGAATTCTACACCATGCCTCTTTTGATGCAAATGCATTTACAAAACTATTCAATCTGTTGCGGAGAGCATTGCACGCTTTTGGGATTTTGCTCCACGTCATATTGGGGTGAACGATGAAAGAAATGACTTTATTGTGAATAGGGTCTATCTCAAGCCAACAATATAGTTAGTAAATAATTCCTTTCCTATTTGCATTGAAAAAAACCAAGAGACAGAGTTGATAGTGGGAAGCCACCCATGTTCAGGGATATCCACTGTACTATGTTTCTGCAAACACAATCTTACTGTTATCACACTCCCACATTTGACTCATGTAAGAACCTTCCACTGCTGGAAACCTCTCCTTGCTTGCCTGACATTTCTTGATTCATTTTTTGCTATATTAGTATTCAAGATATCAATGTCTGTCCGTTTAACAGTGGTGAACTAAAGAACAACACAGTAGTATTAGTTATCATATCAAGAACAATGCTAAACTTGGATTGCTAAAGAGCCTACAGTCTTCAAACAAATGTTGTGATAAAATTAATGTTGATGTTCTTTTTGTGAATAGATGCTCCAAGTATAGTTATCTAACCTGAAAATTGCTTATTCAAAACTGAAAGACTAATTATACTGTTTATCTTCTTTCTCATTGTTGCTCCAAAATTCCAATGGTTCCTCTTTTTCCAAACTTTGCACAGCTGCATTCTTATGCAGAAGTTAATGAAAGAACTGGGAATTTACTTCCCAACTTCAAACTGGCATAAATTGGACTTGAAAAGTTGGATTTTCCATAACGGTCATGATTCAGAGATTTTTTCTCTCTGTCTCAAAGTTGTTTGAAGAGATCCTCAATGCGACTTTGATTGTAGTGAGCTGAAAACCTCAGAGGTGCAAGAGCTTGTATAACATCAAGAGTGCCAATAACAGCAATTTATGTTTCTTGTACCAAGGTTATTCTGAAAGGAAAAGGAAATAGCTTGTGAAATCAGAGGAAAAACAGTCTGTAAGGTTTCATCAGCCTAACTGACGCTCTGGCCATTCAAGCCAATTTAACTGGCATTCTCAGATGGGTGTTATGTTTTTGTTATGTGACGTGGATTAGTGCCAAGTGAACAGCAAGGAGTTTGGGACTCCATTGATCAAAGCTAACCCCCAAATTTTGCATGTGCATTAGTTCTACTGTCAATAAATAGACAAATTTCTTAAAGGTCTCCTAGTAGATTTAGATTCATATGAAACAATAAAGATGTCTCCAAGAAATTGTAAAAGATTAAGAATAGTTTATTCACGTAATTGTAAACCTTCAGTTTTGAGTTTGATGGGCCTAAAATAGAAAGAGGCAAGGTTCCAATAAAATCAAAGCAAAATCCATAGCCTGGGATGAAATTAAAGGAGATGACAATCTTACGTGATGATAACAACTCGAAGGCACTTCCATTAAAAGGTGAATGTCGCTGGGACAGCTCATCGACATCGTCAGTTGCCAGCAACAAATCTTCCCTGCTGGTGCAGTACCCTGCAGTCTGTGTACGGTATACTAGTCTGTAAAATGTCAGCAAAAACATGTTGAAGCTCACAGCCACTAGAGATCGCTTATCTTTAGGTAACAATGTTATGAATTTCGATGCAGTAGACATAAATACTGCTATGGTCTTGAAGGCAAAGACATATCACTCCCTCCTTGATTCCCACACAGACAAACTTCCGCCTCTCTTTGCTTAGGCCCATTCGCAAAATCGTCCGATCGTTGCAAGAGAAAGTGCAGCTGAGTCACTCGTTCTTCCTCAAGTAAACGTTAAACAAGCCCTGCGAGCGCAATAGCTAAGACCCAAGCCTCATAATTTGTCCAAACTATTATTAAAATTAACATTTTACCAACAGATGTTCTCATGAAACGAACAGATGCTGGCCTGAAGCTTGCTCATCGCAACTGATCTGAAATCTGCATGCGCCTCGGTTTGTATAGTTGAATGATCGCTGTTGCATTGTGGGAAGGTCTGGTCATCCTCCTTGGCAGAGTGGAAGATTTCTTGAAAGATAGGATCGACGGAGTAGATACCGGAGGCATCAGGAAATTAAAACATCAATAATTATCAATCAATCAATAATTAATCAATCAATAATTATCGTCCTATATCTCTTCTACCCATTTTAAACAAAATTTGTGAAAAACTGATGCACGCACGCCTGATAAGTTTCATTCAAAAGAACAAAATTTTGTATCCACATCAGTTTTGATTCCAAAAAAATAAATCTACTTCCCTCGCCATTCTAGATATTTGCAATAAACTCGTTGAATCAATAGAAAACAAACATTTCTCCTGTTGCATATTCCTTGACTTTGCAAAAGCTTTTGATACGGTCGACCATGAAATCTTGATTAGCAAACTTCAGTATTATGGTATCAGAGGGATTGCTTTAGACTGGTTTCGTTCTTATCTACAGGACAGAACGCAACGTGTTTATGTAGGTGGACAACTTTCTGATTCTCTCAGTATATAATATGGAGTACCACAAGGAAGTGTGTTAGGTCCGTTACTATTCCTGCTTTATATTAATGACATCCCCCAAGCATCAAAGGTCCTTGGTTTCCATTTGTTTGCTGATGATACCAGCATTTTCTTCTCCCATCCAAATCTCAGTGTTATAGAAGATACAGTAAATGCAGAGCTTGGAAAAATTTCAGACTGGCTTATTGCAAACAAACTCACTCTAAATACCAATAAGTCAAATTTTTTGTTAGTTCATCCTAAACAACGAAAACCGTCGCGCAAACTGAGCCTTTCCATAAACAACGAACCCTTATTAGAAACAGATCATGCAAAATACTTAGGAGTCCTAATCGACAATAACCTCTCATGGAAATGCCACATCCAACAAATTAATATGAAAGTTGCCAAGAGTCTTGGCATTATGGCAAAAATGAGACATTTTGTACCAGAAAATACTTTGGTAAATATCTACAACGCCTTCATTTCACCCCATATCAACTATGGTATAACTAACTGGGGAGGAGCCTACTCTAAGCATCAGGACCCTGTGCGAAGAAAACTAAAAAAAGCAGTGAGACTCATGGGATTCAAAAAACAAAACACACCTAGTGCACCTCTTTTCAAATCATATGGCCTACTAAAACTAGACGACTGTTACAAGCTAGAGTGTGCGAAGTTCATGTACGATGTATCAGCAGGAAATGTAGAAGAACATTTCCAAAAGCTCTTCCAATTCGTTAACTCCCGGCACAATATTCAAACAAGACAAGCAACTGCAGGCCACTTATCTCAGCCCCTAGTCAGAACAAACTACAAACAAAATGTCATTACAAATTACGGAGTGAAGGTATGGAATGAAACTCCGAGAGAAATACGAGTCTCTACGAGTAAGAAACTTTTTACAAAAAGCTACAAAACATGGCTACTAGATAGCTACAAATAAAAATTGATTTCTCCCATCAATCTTCCATACAAAACATTCGAATTCAACTAAACTCCACTCAACCGTGATTATAGAAACTAAACGGTTTTATTCTATTTTTGTTTCTCTTTTTTTCCTTTTCGTTTTCCTTAGATTTTTTTCGTTAGTGTTAGTATTAAAAAAATGTATTCGTATTGATTTCAATATCGCTGAATCTTAGCTTGACAGAGGCAACGGGCACCTAGCCCGAAAGCTCATTAGAGTTCTTTCTATGTGTCCTAAGCTACACATCTATTATTAAATCGGTAGAAGGTAGTATTAAAAGTTTGTATTTTAAATTGCGTATGTTTTTTAGCTACCGTAGTTGCTTGTTAATAAATAGCTTGAATTATTGATGAAATGAAATAAAATGAAAACACTTTCAAGCGGAGTTATTGGCAAAATTGACAGAATTAAAAGATGCTGATAAATTATTCTGGACGATTTGACTGAGAAAGATGCGAGTGAAGATGACTTCGACAAAGACTTTGATGATGAAAGTGAATGCAAGGAGAAAGTATCGAATGCACTGTATTTGATCGAAGATGCCCTTGATACATTGACAGCGGGCACATAGTTATCTACAGGCCAGCGAAATGAGTCACATGAAAGTCTTAACTCGTAAACATTCAAGTTTCAGTGGGTTCAGACAAGAGTTCTGTGAAATCGAGTGGAGGATCAGGAAGATTTGTGAATATAAAGTTGCCAAAGTTGGAACTGGGCAAATTTTCGGGAAAACTTCATGAATTTCAAAAGTTCTGGAATGGGTTTCAGAGTACCATACATGAAAATAAAAGCTTGGCAAATGTGGATAAATTCAAATTTCTTAAATCGTTGCTAACTCTGCTCTTGGGTGGGACGTATGTTGCTCTGCAAACTGCTTTGCCAAGTGTTGAAGGAGTGAGAAAAGAGACGGTGAGAGTACTATTCGATACATCTCTGCTGAGGCTGTTGCTAGAATAGATTTGCGCCCTGTGAAAATGAACAGACGTGCAAAATGAAAAATGAACAGGCGTGCAAAATAGGAATATTTCAAAAACCTTGCCTTGAAAGATGTTAGGAAAAGCAAAAAGTTCTGGAAGACCCTAAACCTATGTTTTCGGATAGTAGCGTAGTTAGTGAAAAAATTGTGTTGATTGAGAACGACGAAGTAATTCGAGACGATCAAGCCATTAGTGAGCACTTCAATCAGTACTTTGCAAATATAACCGGCATATTAAAGATTGCCAAGGTACCAAAAGAATCTGTGCAAGTTATGGGTGACCCTTTCCAAGATTGTATACAAGCATACTCAACCCATCCTAGTATATCAAGGACTAAGGACATGGTTAACGCACGTGAAAAGTTTGTATTTTCACACGTAGAACCTTCTACTGTTTTCAGTGAAATTCAAAAGATGAATGCCACTAAAAAGACCAGTGGAGCTGTACCTACTGATGAATNTAAATCGTTGCTAACTCTGCTCTTGGGTGGGACGTATGTTGCTCTGCAAACTGCTTTGCCAAGTGTTGAAGGAGTGAGAAAAGAGACGGTGAGAGTACTATTCGATACATCTCTGCTGAGGCTGTTGCTAGAATAGATTTGCGCCCTGTGAAAATGAACAGACGTGCAAAATGAAAAATGAACAGGCGTGCAAAAAAGGAATATTTCAAAAACCTTGCCTTGAAAGATGTTAGGAAAAGCAAAAAGTTCTGGAAGACCCTAAACCTATGTTTTCGGATAGTAGCGTAGTTAGTGAAAAATTGTGTTGATTAAGAACGACGAAGTAATTCGAGATGATCAGGCCATTAGCGAGCACTTCAATCACTACTTTGCAAATATAACCGACACATTTGAAAGATTGCCAAGGTAAGGTACCAACAGAATCTGTGAAAATAATGGGTGATACTCTCCAATATTGTATACAAGCATACTCAACCCATCCTAATATGTTAAGGTTGGTTCACGCACGTGAAAAGTTTTTATTTTCACACGTAGTATAGAACCTTCCGCGGTTTTCAGTGAAATTCAAAAGATGAATGCCACCAAAAAGACAAGTGGAGCTGTACTTACTGAAATTAGCCTCGAATACTTCCTATAAGGAGATAGCATATCATATAAACAAAGAATAGATACGTATGTCTTTCGAGACATTTTAAAACTTGCAAACGTCTCACCCATTTTCAAAAATGGCGAATCCAGGACCGATGTTAATTACAGGCCAATCAGTGTTCTTTCTCCTATCTCAAAAATTTAAGAAAGATTTCTCTCAAAACAAATGTTACCTCAAAACGAATCTATCAGATTTGTTGTGTGGTTTTCGCGAGAAATATAGTGCAGAAGATGCCCTGATAAGGTTGATAGGACGATGTCGCAAATGTCTTGACAAACGTGGTATTGTTAGAATGGTACTTATGGACCCTTCCAAAGCATATGATTCCCTACCTCATGATCTCCTTATTGCAAAACTAGAGGCCTATGGTTTTGACTTAGGTAGCCTCAGAATGCTTCACGAAAACAACAAGTTAGAATTGACTATAGTTATAGTCCGTGGCTCGATATCACATCCGGTGTACCATAAGGTTCAATAGATGGTCCTCTTTTATTCAATATTTACATAAATGACCTGATTTACTCAATTCAGGAATCAAAAATATGTCATTTTGACGATGACAGCACCTTGTTCGCCTGTGATCAGAAAATTGAACAAGTGATCTTGAGTTTGGAAATCGATATACGCAGTACCTTATAATGGTTAGAATAGAATGTAACATGATGGTTGCAAATCCATCGAAATTTCAGCTGATGAATATAGGTTTAAATCAAGACAACAAACTTTGCTTGGAAATCGAAGAAAAAGTAATCCCATCCCCCAACCAAGTTAAACTGTTAGAGATAAAAATTGACTCAAAATTGAAATTTGATACCAAAGTAAAGTCCGTGTGCGTCAAACCAAACAGGAGTGTTAGTGCTTTTTCTAGAGTTGCAAGATATATTCAGCAAACTCAGAAAATTTACTGCATAATTCGTTTGTTATGTCAGACTTTAAATACTGCCCCTTGATTCGGATGTTCTGTGGAAAAGGTGCCAATAATAAGATCAATAAGATCCACAAACGAGCATTACGTGTTTTATTTGATGACTATGATGCACCTTTTGCTGATCTTCTTGTCAGAATCAATGAAAAAAATGTTCAGAATTTACAGAGACTGTTGATAGAGATTTACAAAACATTCCATCATGAGAACCCTCTATTTTTGTCAGAACTATTCCAGAGAAGAGAAGTCAGGTATAATATCAGTGACACAGTTATCCAAGCACATCCACCGTGGCTTTCGTCATGAAGTCCATATGTTTTAGGGGTAGCATACTCTGCAACAGTATCCCCAGTATGCCAGATGCTATGAAGAGCAGCGAAACGGTCACTTCCTTTTGCAAAAAAAATCAAAACGTGTGCTGGGGAAAAGGATGCACTTTTAAATTATGCCGTTTATTGTGAATATTATGGTTTTGCTGTATTGAAGTTATGTATATAAGTTGGTTTTTATAAGCTCACTCTTCTTAAATTATGAGCTATTAGTAGCTACCATACCAACTGTAATTAAGGAGTTTTATTATTATTGTTCAATATTCATTCGGTGTTGATGTTGACCTCGGGTTAACTGCTGGATAGCAAGCCAAGCCTCTTGGCCTTAGGCAGTGGCGTAACGGAGACACTGGGGGCCCGTAGGAGTTTGCTAAGATGGGGCCCTTATGTTGGAAGGGGATTCGGGGTGGTTGGTAAGTTTTGAAACCATGCCCTTTAAAACCTCGAAAAGTCCACGTTATTTTGAAAAGAAAGTTTTTACATAAGAAAAATCAACAGTAAATTTAGCACATTTATAGGAATTGCGTTTCAAAAAGCTCGGTAGTTTACATAACAAATCGTGGCTCTTCGGTATGGAATTATATGATATCTAATCTATAAGAATCTATATAAAGAAATACGGCAATATTCAAAGGTTCGGACGGCACTGTTGTGCTGTTTGATGAAGATTGCTTTGAACACACACAAATGTTACCAAAATGTCCTCCATGGCAGGTTCTTTGGCTTGAACAAAGCTTCTGCGGATAGTATAGTATTAGTGTAATGGTGCAGTAAATTTAGTGCAGAATAAGTGTTCTCCCTTTATACCTGAAACTTATCCATGCAAATAAGCACAATAGTTTTAAAAAGAATTTTAGTAAACATAATGCAAAGCCACAGTATGTTATTAGGTGCTCTTGCTCACAAGAATAAAGTTTTGAGACAAATTATAGGGAATGAACGAAAACGGAATGAAGATCCACTGTTGTATTAGCAGACTTTTAACACAGTATGGCCAAAAAGCACACAAAACGACAAATTTGTTGGGGGCCCCTTTTGATCGGGGGCCCTTAGTTCTTGAACTAAGGTAGCCTAAACTGCGTTACGCCACTGGC